>PVHY01029286.1:0-14425 GCA_004024945.1 Uropsilus gracilis | reverse complement strand
CAACCACTATGGAAAGGGGTGTGGAGGACCCTCAAGCTAATGAAAATGGAACTACCATTTGACCCAGCAATTGCTCTTCTGGGAATCTACCCAAAAGAGACCTCAATGTGGGTACAAAAGGACACCTGTACCCGTATGTTTACTGCAGCACAATTTATAATTGCAAGGTCATGGAAACAACCTAAATGCCCCAAAACAGGACTGGATGAAAAAATGTGGTATATATACACGATGGAATATTACTCGTCAATTAAAAATGACAAGTTTGACAACTTCATAACAACATGGATGCATTTAGAAGAAATTATATTAGCTGAAACAAGCCATAAAGAAAAAGACAGAAACCAAATGGTTTCACTAATGTATGGGATATAGTGAAAAAAAATTAAATAAATAAAAGCCTTGAGGAAAGTCAAAATAAGTGAAGCACCAAAATGAAGCACACAACTATGAACAGGAGGGAAAGGGGGGGAAGGGAGGGGAGGGAGGGGGGGGCAAACCCTTGAGATTATAAAGTTGTGAAATTTATATATAAATAAAGAAAAAGGGAAAAAATGTTCAGTGTTAAAATAATCAGGGAAATGCAAATCAAAACCACAATGAGCTACTACTGCACACAATAAGAACGGTCCATATCAAAAAGGTGGGCAACAAGTGCTAGCAGGGATGTGGAGAAAAACGAACACTCCTGCACTCTGATGGGAATGCAAACTAGTCCAGCCACTATGGAAAGCTGCCCAGAGGACTCTCAAACTACTGAAAATGGAACTACCATTCAGTCCAGCAATTCCACTTCTGGGAACCTACTCAAAGAATACCAAAACACTAATTCAAAAGTCACCTGCACTCCTATGTTTATTGCAGCACTACTTACAATAGCCAGGATATGGAAATTACCCAAGTGCCCCAAGACAGACAAATAGCTCAAAAAGCTGTGGTATATGTATAAATGGAATATTATACAGCAATCAGAAAACCACAATCATGTCACTTGTGGTAACATGAGTGAAGCTACAAAGGATCATGCTAGCAGAAATAAACCAGAAAGGAAAAGAGAAATACTGGATGATCTTACTCATATGTGGTATATGGGGAAAACAAACAAAAGGACAAGAAAAACTTCAAGCTAACAGACAGACAACAGAATTAAAGCATGCAGCAAGAGAGGGGGAGGGATGGAGAGGGAATTCAGGGGATGGATGAGGACAAGAGATCATGATGATGGTTCACAGGTAATATGGTGGTAGGAAAACTTCAGGGTATAAAATAATGTAAAAAATATGTAATCTATAAAATATATGTTTAATATCTGTATATCTGTATATATAATATGTGCTCTTGTCCCAATACTGACCATGCATTGGGAGACACATGCAGGAAACAGTGGATACTCTTGTCTCAAAGTGAAGATTAAACCATGCTATACATTTTTTCCATTCTCTGTAGCTGCTTACATAGTGAACTCAAAATGGGAAAAGATGTAATTTGGATATGTGATTTCCTTTAAACAAACTTTCGGATTTTGCTGAAAAAGTATTCACATACTCTTTTATCAAACTCTCAGAATTAGCCAAGAAAAGACTTTTATGTTATTTGCCAACTGGGCAAAACCTTAAGGCTCTGCATTTTATCTTCATGAAAATAAATAACACGAGAGGCAAAGTTAAAATTATAGTAGGTCAAATACTTATTTTGGAAAGGAAGAGTCAGTTTCCCTTCTGTTTTCAAGCTTAACTTTTTGGGAATCACACAGCAAAATTCTTTTGTGATGATATCAATATGGGAAACAGAATACTGAAATTCATCTTTTAATGACTTTAGTTCTGTAACTCATTCTGAGCAAATAAGATGCTTTGCTGTGTGTACTTCTACTCTCTCTTTTTTTTTTTTTTTTTTGAGAGACTAGGTCTCACTATGTTGCCTTAGGTTGTCTCAAACCCGCGGACTCAAGTGATCCCTAGCCTCAGCCTCCCAGGTAGCTGGGATTACAGGGGCAGGCCACCATGCCCAGCTAGATTTTTGAGGGTAGGTCTTGCTATGTTGCCCAGGGTTGTCTCGAACCCGCAGACTCAAGTGATCCCAGCCTCGACCTCCCAGGTAACTGGGATTCAGGCACACACCACCATGCCCAGCTTCTTCTCTCACTTCTTGTTAAAGTCTGATTTGGATGGTGGGATAGCCAGGTGGGCTATGTCTATCTTTGCCTCTGCCCAGCCTGTGGTAACCATGGGCACACACATCTACTATTTAGAAGGGTCATTTAGTCAAAAACCTTACTGGCCTGGTTTCACAAATAGACTTTTTCAGTCACTGTGGGCTTTTTCAGGATGTAAATAATTTAGAAATGAGATTCTGTTACAGTTTTTAATATTCTTTTTAAATTTCTTAATTACAGAGCAAAGAGATTGCCTTCCAACTTCATGAGGATTTAATGAAGGTTCTTAACGAGCTTTATACGGTAAGCACATAATCTTTCTTCTTTTGCAAGAGTCATTGGTTTAGAATTCTCATTTGCAGAAACACTGCTCACATTAGAATTCATTCCAAGCAGGATGACATGGTGGTTGCTCATCTGGTTGAAATGTGGAAGCAAGTGGACAGAAGCACACTGCCATGTACTTTTGTTACTCCCTCTCAATGGAGTGGTTGTATTCAAGTAAATGTATGTAGGCAATTAGCACACTTGATGGAACTAGGGTGGAGATGTCCCTGTAAGACCTGTTTTTAATGAGTGGGGTTATATGTGAACTATACATAGTACATATATCCACTTTTACAATATTTTGTGAAAATTGTTAGCCTTTCTGAATCAGCCATTCTGGAATTTAAGCAATGTAGAGTTGCTTTATTTTGGCATTTAATTTCTTTTTCCCCCATTACTGCCAAATTAATTCTTTGATTAATGACTTCACATATTAAAATTACTTTGGGGCAGTATCTTTCCTCTTGGCAATAAAGTTTCTGAATTTAAATTTTATTCAGATTACTGTACATAATCATAAGAAATTAAATAATTTAAACTAAGTTATTTTTTAAAGTCTAACACTATTGTAGGTATAGGTTGGAATTGTGCCCATGTAAATATCTTTTCAGACTTATTGATCATATTATTAAATACAAATTCCTTTTGGAGGAATTCAACTTTTTATTTTATAAAAGAGGGAAATATAATGAGAAATGAGTAGTATTTGTTTGCTCTAGCTGTAGATATCTGTATTTTCATTACACTGGATTATTTGAGTCTTCTTCGCAGGCAAATGAAACGTGAAACTTTTTAAAATACATTTTTTGATTTGCAAATTCTAATTGTTCTTTAAAACCATGTGTATTAAGTGCAGTTTTTTAATTACATTGTTTAAATGCTTCACTGACACTTGCTAATTATTGCTAATTCAAATAACCAAAATTACTATATGTTCATGCCTCACTCAGAAACTTTTAAATCTACATGCAGTCAGCAAAAGTCTCATGTAGTAAGTATATACCAAATACCTGAGGAAGTTGAGTTGTAGAGGATAAACACCATTTACTAGCCCATGCTGTTTGTGATTTGTTAATTTCTGATAACTTAATGCATCAGTCGTTCTTAGAGACCCTGGGTTTAGAATTTTAAAGTTAAATGAACATTTTGCCCTGAGACTTTCAAAGAGAAAATTCTAGATCACCTTCCATTAAATGATTTTTAAGGTCAGGGCTTCATGTTGATTGCCTCTGATGGAGCATTGTTTAACCTAGAAATAGGCTAACTATGAGGCTTTTATCTCTGTTGCTAGAGTTTTGGGGAACCATTTTCTGATGAAGAACTCTTAAGTATTAATGCCTCTCCTACAACACAAAGCACTTAAACCATTTATCACTAGCTGGTTTGTATTTTTTCAGTACCAGTGGCATTAATATTATTTAAATAAAAGCATAGGAAATAAATGGAACATGTGAATTTATGGTGACTGTACTGTTTAGAAGTGTTAATTTAAATAATCTAAGAGATGGAACACTTTAGACTAAACAAGTAAAAGGGCAACTCAAGCTCCTTGGAGTCTTTTGAGTTTAACATTTGAAAAACAACTAAAGGAGAGAATTAGCTGGTTTGGAAAGCAGGGAGAGTATTGTGCTATGATGCTATGATGAAATAGCAATGACTAGACTGGCAGTCAGGAAATTGGTAAACACAAGAATCCAAGAATTCTGGTTCACTTAGCTCATCTGAATCCTCTAAAAAAACAAAACCTCTAGGAGACACATAGATGATGGTGACATGGATAAATGGGTAGATGGTTGGGTGGATGGCTGGATGGCTGGATGGCTGGCTGGGGCTGGGTGGGTGGATGGATGGATGGATGGATGGATGGATGGATGGATGGATGGATGGATGGATGGATGGGTGGCTGAATGGACTATAACATATTTTAAGTATCTGAAATATATGCATACCTATATTTCAGATATTTAAAATATGTGTAAGTCTTACATATAGATATAAAAAGAGATTTATTACAAGGTACTGGCTTATGTGGTAGCCAGGCTGAGAAGTCCAAGATCTGTAAGTAGTAAGTTAGGACGTTAATCCTGAGAACCAGGGGAGCTAATGATGTAAGTCCCAGCCCAAGTTAACATCCAAAATAGAAGACACTGTCTAACCCCAAAGATAGTCACACAAAAGAGCATGGATTTTTTTTTTTCTTTCCCAGTCTTTTTTGTTCTATACAAGCCCTCTATGGACTGGATGGGGTTTACCCACAGTGGGGAGGCTCACATAGCCCAGGGTACCACGAACTCAAGCAGTCCCCAGCCTCAGAATCCCAGGTAGCTGGGATACAGGCATAAGCCACCACCCCCAGCTATTTTTTGGAACTAGGTTTCGTTACGTTGCCCCTAGCGGGACTAGAACTGCGATCCCTGGTTCCCACTGCGGCTTCCTAGGCTGCCGCTTACAGGCATGTGCCACCATGCCCAGCTGAGTCAAATCTTAATCTCATCCATAATCACCCTTACAGGCACACAGAATATGCTTCACCAGATATCTGGGTACTGCATGAACCTGTCAAATTGATACATAAATTATCACAGATCCTCAGTGCTTTGTGTGGGAGGACCAGAGTTTATATCACCGCCCCGCCATTTCTGGCTGTAGGTGATTCTGTACTTCCGTTTTCTCATCTGTAAAATGGAGACTCTAATAATACCTAACTCTTAGAGTTGTTATAATTTAGAGATTATTTACTCAATAAACATTTTTAAATATCACTACTTGCCAGATGCTGTTAGATATGCTGGGGCTATAGCTGTGGAGAAAGGCCAAGCACTTCCTTGCAATGTATTTATCAAAACAGTTCCTGGCAGGTAGCAAATGCTTAGTAAATGTTAGTAATTATTGTCATCTTCATCACTGGTGGAACAGAGATGGCAGCAACTCCATATATGCACACAGAGTAGACGTGGAGATAGTGATTTGAACAGTAATTACAGACGGCATATAGGCATATACACACATACATGTTTGTATATATGCACATGTGTATGTGCATGTATTGTAGGGTAAGTAAGTTGGTCGGGCTTTTTCCTCCATTAGCCTATATAGCATGTATCTGTGGTATTGTGCTCTCCCCATGGCTGTGTATATGCCTGGGCCCAGTGGGTGTGTGCATATGTGAGTGGGCACATCTGGCTCTGGGAAGAAAGAATAAAAGGGCAGCATCACCCCAGGGTAAGAGAGCATGAGACAGAGCACGTGAAGACAGAGCTCACAAGAAAGAGTGAAGATTTCTAGAGGGGCTGGAGGACTCACCCTCAGCACTAGCCCTGGCCCTGGCCTGCCTGCTGTGTCTGTGTAACTGCCAAAACCAGTAAAAAACCTATGCATATTGATGAGCCTGCTGCCTGTGCACTGCAATACAGATACATACATACATACATACATACATACACGCAGCTTTCCTTACAATGAATGACTTTTGTACAAAAAGAAAGCAAAGTAACTTCTCCCAAGAAAACTAAATCAATAGTAACTGTCAACAAGGCTGCAGTTGAATTAGCATGGAGCTGAAAAGGCAAAATGGGAGGTCATGCAGGCTCTGGTGGTCGGAGAAACTACTCGAACTCCATCTGAGGGGAGACTAGAAATACTGTCCAAAGAGAATGGTGATGTAAAAAATAAATAAATTTATAGATTTTTTAAAAGGCAAAACAGAAAAATGACGACACAAAAGTTGAAAAGGAACATTCTAAACAAAATTTGCCCTCATGGACTCATCTTAAAATGTTACCAGCTAAGGGGCCAAGAGACAGTGGTTTGAAATGTTAAGTATTGTCTCTTATATTGATATCTCAAAAAGTTGTGTTGTATTTCATTGGAAGAACATTAGTTCCCTATTGCTATTTCTTTATTTTGCCTGGGCATTTACAGCATTATATGAGGCATTTAAAAAAACAAGGAGCTTATCATCACCAGTAAGCACATTCTAATAGAGATTAACACAGACGTCATGGTAAATCCTTGTGAAATGGATTGTTAATTATGTGTAATTGATTATCACACTCTCTATACATCAGTGACACACATGGCTAGCCAGAGTCAAGAGGCAATCCATCTTCAAGTTTCATTAAATCAAGACTAAAGAACTGAGAAAATGAAGATTTATCCAACCCATCCTGTGAGGCAAGCACATTATTCTTTTCTTTTCTTAAAGCAGTCAAGGAGGTAGGTACTCCTAATCCCAGTTTTACAATGGAAGTTGAGGCTCAGAATAATTCACTTAGGCTCACACAGACAATAAATGGATGCTCCAGTTCTCTCCTCAAGAATGCCCATTGAATCCCCTCTGGACAGATACCTGGGAAGGATATGCTGGAAAGGAAGAAGGGGGCAGGGTGGGGGTGGGGGTGAAGGTGGGGGCTGGCAGAGCCTCATCTAAAGAATAGATATAATTTAAATAACACTGCATACTCTGATTGACACATGTCAAAACTTGATTGGATGTTCCAGATTGTTGATATGTCACAAAATAGGCAACCCAAAATGGTTTTGCACATTCAGCTTTCATATGGGGTATGTTTATTTGGAGTGCCTCCCTCAAACATAACCATTCATTTTAGCTTTATTGTTTTATGTGTCAACACCACCTGTTTAGCTGTAGATTCATACACAGTGATTACTGCTAAGTATCCATGACTCCATCCATTCATCTTTGTTTTTTTCCTTCTGAGCTCGAAGTCTGATTTATCTGACAAATAGGAAAGAGGCTGGGAGCTGTCCTGGTACAAGCCCAGAGGCTGCTGAGCACCTTGTACAGGAGTTATTTGGAAAGCAGGGTAGCTGATAGCCACCTTGACCTTCACATATTTTTGAAGTCCTTATCACATTCAAATGTTAAAATAGAAAGGCTAATTATTTTTTGGAGACATGGGGAGGGAAGACACTGTTTATTATTTCAAGACCTGCCTTGAAATCTTGCCTCAGAGGACTGCTGAGGAAAGCTTTCTTGGCTAATTCTGTGAACCTCCCACTAACCCAAAGCTAATGCATTCTTCTCAAAGAAGAAACATGCCCAGGGCAAGGTTGAAAAGTCATTCCAAAGGAACCCAAGACACTTGCCACCTTGTAGCTGAAGGTTTTTCTCTGAACCTCAAAGAGATTTTTTTTTAAGTATTTATTTTAGTTCAAGGGCATTTTAAGTATTTGAAATATATATTTCTGTAGTGAAAGTGAAAATTCACTCCTTTGAGATGGCCTACAAAGAGATCTGGATCTCAGAACCAAACACTGAACAAAGAGAAATAAGGTGTAAAATGTATGTGAAAAAAAAAATCCAAATAGAAAAAGTTTCTTTGGAATACCACATTCTCCATGATGCCACTGGAAAACTTTTTCCAAAAGGAGTCTCTTTTGAGATCTTGGGATGATGATGTGTTTCCATATATCCTTCCCCTGGCATTATTGCTAGACTCTTAGACGGGGCCCTGTGATTCCTTGCCAACTTCTGAATTCTACTTCTGGCTTTAGCAGCCTGACTTCAGAGACAGACTCTGTTAGCTAATTCAACCTGACTTCCTCTTCCTGCCACAATGAGTGGTAATTCACTGCAAAGATCACAAAGGACAACTGTTTGATAAGAACTTTTTATGTAGATATCTTTGCAGAATCCTGGATTTACTGAAACCTATTGTTCCCTAGCTCCTGCTGGACCTTTTCATTTTCTCTCTGAGATTTGAGAATTAGCAATGATGAGTGTTTGGAAACTCCAAATAAGACTGTCTTTGAAAAGAAGTAAGCTATAGGAACCTTCTTCTCTCCCGCCCCTCCCCCCCCCCCAATTCTTTGGCTTAGATATGAGAAGTAGGGGAAATATAGTGAAGTAAAAACAAATATCTAAGGTATGTTTTATGTTAAGAATCCGTCTAAAAGATATGTTAACCATTGCATTCTGAAGTACAGCACAATTGACTTTTAAATGCTTAGAATGCTTTAATAATAGAATCTTAATCCAGATTTTCCTTTGTGTATTGAATAATGGCAATACTGTACTTATCATTGTTTACCATTATTTACCAAACCTGACTATATAGAGAGTACATATAAAAAAGAGCAGATCCTGGGCATTATCCTTGGATTTCTTGTCTTGAAATGGGCAGAAAAGTTGACCAGCAGAAATGTAAAAATCATGCAAAGGGAATCAAAAACAGTTGTATCAGACATTCCATTTCAACAGCTACAACTGATGCCATCATAGAAATTTAGTCCTGTCATAGGCTGGTAAGAGTTTTAACGCTGAGTTGATTCAGCCTTTAAAACTGATCAGATGAACCTCCTAATTAGGAGACTCACAAGAGACTCAGATTAAATGACTAGGTCCCAGGTTGAATCTGAAATTTAGGTTTTATTTTTATTCAAATTAACAAATAAGATGCTACAATGTATGTGCTGCTCTGCTGGGGGTTTCAGGTACCAATTCCGAGACTTTCATTCTAGCAGGTATGCTAAAGCAAGGGCATAAAAACAAACCAACTTTGTCAGGTACTGTTCTAATTGCTTTATATAATTATTGTTAAATTTCCTCTTGCTGTACAGGTGAGGCACAGAGAGGTTAAATACCTTACCCAGGAACACAGCTGACAAGTCTCAGGCCAGGCAGAGCTGTGCTCTTAGCTCACACACTGAGCTCATTTCTTTAATTGGTGATTGACTTAAGGGAAACCAAGATGCACCTAGAGACAGGTACAGTCAGAAGACTTCCGAGGCCCAAAGACAGTTCCATCCACATTGAGGATTCAGAAAAAATCAGAGGAAAGTGTCTGAAAATGGATAGAGTTGCAATATCGGAAAGAGTGGGAGTGGAGGCAGAGGAGTGGGAAGGAAGGCATTTGAGGAAAAAGGAGCAGTGTGAGCCAAGACATACAGCTAAGAAAAATAGGGCATGTTCATAGAATTTTCCTGTGAAACAGTATCTAGAAAATTAGGGAAAATTAGGAGCTGAAAGATTTAAGGAGATTTCATTTACTAAAATGAAACTGTAAAGAACATGGGCCACAAAATAGGGTTACACATCTTTTTTTTTTTTTTCAAACAGCCAGATACATAAAAGGTTTTATTTATCCTCTCATGAAAAATCTGCACAATCACCAGAGACACAGATAAAGTCACCAAAGAGTCTTTACTCCTTCTTTTTGCCAGTATTGGCCTTTGCAGTCCCCCTGACTTTCTTCATTCTGTTCTTGCGTTCCTTTCGCTGTTTTCTTGAGGTCTTTTTCTTCTCATACGGACCATGTCTGGCAAGTCTACGTTTGGGTTCATTTTTCTTTGCATAATCCAAGGAGTCATAGATCATGCCAAAGCCAGTTGTCTTGCCACTACCAAAATGGGTTCTGAATCCAAATACAAAGATGACATCAGGGGTCGTCTTGTACATTTTAGCTAGTTTTTCCCAAATTTCTGTTTTAGGTACTGTTGCCTTTCCAGGGTGAAGGACGCCAATGACCATTTGTTTCCGCTGAAGCAGTCAGTTGGTCATGAATTTTCTGGTTCGGATAGTTACTGTGTCATTCATGAAGGCTGTGGACCTTCACGCACCCAGGCAGGAAAAGAGCAGGGTTACATATCTAATTAAAAACAGTGAAAACAAAAATCTTTCTAACAGAGAATAGCAAAAGCATCTCACCTTCCTTCATTTTTTTCTTCTTTAAATAAATGAAGTATTGAATTTGAAGTTTACAATATATGTGTCAAATTCTAAACCATTTTTCACTGAAAGAAAAGGATTTCTATTTTATTTGAGATTGCTATTGTAAGCATTGTAGGACTTTTTATGTCTTTAAAATTCCACATCTTATGTCCTCAGTTCAAATATCTCATACACCGAAGCTTATAACTTTGATGTCTAATACACACATGTAATATTGAAGATGTGTGAAACCTTCCCCTGAAAAATATTAAATATTTAAAATTACAGGTGACTTTGAAATGCTAGTAAATTCGCTGGCCTTTCATTATACATGTGCTTTCCCTTCAACACAGCCAGTTACTTGAAACTTTTCCGTTGCCACTGTGTTCAGTGTGGCCCTGCTTAATATGTATTCCAAATGCCAATTCTTGGGTATTTTTTCCTACTAAATTAGACTTGTATTTCAGAGCCTCTGAAGGTTTTCTATGAGAGACCTTTTGGAAACAAGGACTTTCCAAGTGACCTTCTCTATCACTGACTTTCTCTGTTGACTTAATGGACAAGGATTAAATCTTTTTGCAGCTCAGTTTCTTTGATCCGTATAACAAAGACCCTCCCTCTGCTCTCAGTCTCTCCAGTGTGTGAAAATAACAAGTGAGCATTGGCAGAGCTCACAAATTTGAAAGATATGATAGAAGAGTAGAGCATTTCACTAATGGTAATGGCATTCATGACACATTCAACGTGTCCAGTTACCACTGCAAGTGCTTGGCAAGTATTCATTCATTTCATCACAACATTAACCGTACAGGTGCCTTTCTTACTCCAAATTTGAAGTAAGAAAACTACGGAACATGGGAAAGGCAGAACAAGGATTTGAACCCAGACCGTCTGATTCCTGAGTTTTAATCTTAGAGCTCTTCAGAAATGGAAGAGGGGCTCTCTTTCAAAACAGTGCTCTGCTTCTTTGGAGGGTACTATCCCAGAAAGTATTTGAAGAGGGGCTGTGATCTGTAAGAATCTGTGGAATGCAATTAGTTGACTTTAACCTCAGGATTTGTTTCCTGTCAACTAAATGAAAAGCACTATAAGTATTGTTGCCTCTGGTTTAAAATTCTCAAGCATCATCTCTGTTGCATTCAAGCAAGTACAGGCTGATTGACTGGGAGGGGCCTTTTAACAATTACATAGCTCCTGGGAATGCGTCTATGACAAACACAGCCCTGTCACCAATGAGCTAGACTAGTGCAATATTGCCACATATAGTACTGGATCTCCACAGCTCCATGTAAAAGCATAGATCCCTACCTGGGGGCTTCCTAGAGAAGCTGACACCTGAGTTTACTAATTAAAAAAAAAAGAGTGGGGAAGGGCATTCTTCAAAAGGGGAGAGCAAAGATGAACGAAGCCATGTTGCCTGTGCTCAGAATGCCATCCTCTGTGGTGCTGCAGGTTACTAGCAATTACTGATGTCAAAATAAAGAGTCTTAAACTGGACTTTTCTTCAAAATCTTGCTACCAGTTTCTATTTAAAATGAAGTGCTTGGGGGACATAAAAGACAAACATCCTTGGCAAAATTAGACTTTCCTAGATAAAAATGGTAATTATTCATGTTAGAGATCCCTAATAATCATGAATTGGGCAGATATACCAAATTATTTTTTGTGCTCTTAAAACGTTGCTACTATGAACTAATGAACTAGTATCAATAAGGAATATAATTAAATTTCTAGTAATAGAATGTGATGCAGTCAAATAGGACAAGGTCTATTTGTACTATAGAGTAGGGGACTCAAGAAATTTTTCTGAATATAAATGATTGTTGAGAGTTCACTAGATGAACTAATAACCCCTGTCTATAACTGAAAGATTTAAATTAGAAAAACTGCCTCTAGTGACTGCTGAAAATAGAGTTAGCACAGATAAAGATTAATAAATTAAGTTTACCTTTATTACAAATAGAAACATTTTCTTTTTAGTAAGGCATAAAACAATTAATTGTTCAGGGTAAATTAATCATTTTTTAGTATTTTTATTGAAGTACAAAATCTTAGGAAACTAATTGTAGTTTATATTG
The DNA here is from genome assembly GCA_004024945.1 of Uropsilus gracilis. NCBI lineage: Eukaryota > Metazoa > Chordata > Mammalia > Eulipotyphla > Talpidae > Uropsilus > Uropsilus gracilis. The sequence goes on along the minus strand of PVHY01029286.1, from coordinate 2,193 downwards.
CCGTTTTAAAATTGTTTAATTTTGTATTTTGAAAAGATAACTAATGTCCTGATTTACTTCTGTATAACAGAAGCATGTGCACTCTTGCACCAACCAAATTGTCCCTGAATTTTCCTCCTTAACAAGCATTTAATGATGGATCACTAATCAGTTTGGGAGCTCATTAAAGTCATTGGAGTGATAAATATCCAGTGTGTTAGACTATCAATATAAGTGTGTTAGAGTATATTGGCACTGCTTGTTTCTAGGTACTTTTTGTGCAGCAAAGCAGATGAGTTATGGCCTCAAGAGTCCATGGAAAATTATGAGAGGAATTTCATATCCTGGACATAGGTGCATTGCTTGCTACCTCAAGTCAACAGGAAATGATTAGTGTAATTTGTTGTTACACTTGTTTTTTCATTTTGGTTAAAATGTATCTGCCATCTACACTGATGATTTAAAAAAAAACAACAACTCTGTGTGTGTGTGTGTGTGTGTGTGTTTGAGTGTGACAAAGTAGTTGTTATAAGAGAAATATCTGAAATATTGAAGTGATAGAACTCTAAAGTTGGAAAAAGACTGAGAGCTCCTGCTGTTCCCCTGTCTCCTTCATGGGTAATAAAGCTGTGGGCCAGTCGAGAAAAACAAAGGTTTGCTCCCTGGTCACTCAGATGTAGGGCAAAGTCAATCAAGGGTTCACACCCTTAGATGTCTACAGCTTGAATGCATTTTCCACTAACACTGGCTGTTACAGATGGAGAAGAAAACAGTAAAAATCTCTAACAGAAAATGAAAGCATGAATGACAGTATGGGCTCTATTCTCATGTAGATTCCTCAGTGCCATCTCACGTTATTTCCTCTGAACCTCATTAAATATTCTCCTTTTAGAGGCACATATTAAAATTCCTTTTGAAAAGAAATCTACACCCAAAAGCTATATATTGGTTTCTTCTTCTACGATCAGGCCTCTAGTTTGCACTTTTTCTTCCATTCCACACTTTTCATGATATTTGAGATGCAGGGTTTGATTTGATTGTAGTCCTAGTTTTGGTCCAGAGGGAGACCTCATGTTGTCATCTCTAATAGATTAGGTTCACGCAGAGGGTCAGAGAGGCTGAGATTACAAACCTATTTTGCAGCAGAGCTAGGACTAAAATCCAGGTTGATTGGATTTTATAGACCTAAGTGCTTTCCATTAAAAATGCTGCTCTGTGTTACTCCTGAAACAAAATCTTTAACACTACACTGAACAAAATGTCATTACATTTGTGAATTTCATTATCCTTATTTTCTCCCTATACATATGTGTTTTCTGTTTTCCCCTTTGTTTTGTTTATTCTCTGCATCCCTGTTGCCTTATCATTTGCCTGGTTGGCCGCCCCTAGGCAGAATTATCTAGAGTCCTAAACAATTCCTTTTGTTCAAAGCATTTGTTTGCATTATAAATATAATTTGATGATAAATTCAGACCATTATACTGATTACATTTCAGTGGAGCCAAAACATGCCTCAGGTTTTCTTTGGTAAACTGCCTATGAAGGAAGCATCTTGCGCTATTTAATTGTTCATCTTGGCCTATTTGCTCATTGTAAAAGACCTTGTTAAAATTCTTAACCATAAGTGGAAATATCACTAATTTCCTTCCCTTTACCTCTGTCAGAAGGGATCATTTTTCCAATCATGGAGAAATCACCCATTATTTAAATAAATTATTTTATGTTTTCCCCAAATACCTGTAGCTGATCTTTACTTTGAACTTATTATATATCAAACTCTATTTTCCGGTGTTTTTACATGTGTTGACACATTTAATCCTTCTAACTGCCCCACATAATAAATATACACTGAAGAAATTAAGGCACAGAAAGATTAGGTTACCTGCCCTAGTTTACACAACAGGTAAGTGTAGAGACCACAGTTTGTTCTGTGAATCTGAGCTCTCAGCCATCAGTATACTACGTCTCAAAGTGAGTTCTCCTGTGAATGTTAATTTGCAAATATAATTAAGTTTTGTAGGCCCTACTTTCACTGACCTAAGGAGAACCTTTCTACTTAGGGAAAGGTGGTAGGTTTGTGAGTTCCATCATCAGGACAGTCTTGCTGACCACTCTTTAGCAAAGATCAGCAGCTTTACCAGACCTGATGCCATGATTGAGAATAGAGAATACTGTAGATCTGAGGCATACAGTAGGGGGGGGCAGGGAGGGGAG
>PVHY01029285.1:0-14422 GCA_004024945.1 Uropsilus gracilis | reverse complement strand
GCCCCAAAACAGATGACTGGATGAAAAAAAATGTGGTACATATACACAATGGAATATTACTCATCAATTAAAAATGACAAATTTGACAATTTTATAACAACATGGATGTACTTAGAAGGAATCATATTAGCAGAAATAAGTCAAGAAGAAAAAGACAGAAACCAAATGACTTCACTAACATATGGGATACAGTGAAAAATTAAACAAAAGACCTGGGGAAAAGTCAAAACAACCTAAGCACCAAACTGAAGAGCACAACTTTGAGCAGGAGGGAAAGGGGGGGGGAGATGGAAGGGAGGAGGGGTAAACCCTGGGGATTACAATGTTGTGAAATTTATATTTAAATAAAAAAAATTATTAAAAAAAAAACCAGGGAATGGAACAAAATTGGGGAAAAAAACAAGTAGAAACCTAGATATAAGGGATGAATTAAAAATAATGTTAGTTTCATTTTTAACCAAGTTACACATGCATTTATTTTAAATTATCAAGTGAGGCGATCAGTGTTGTTCTAAAAGCACAACCACATCGCCAGGGCCTACATCCTATTCCTTGGACAATGCCACATGGGCCTTCAAACTGGCTGGATCCACCTACACTCCCATGGGTTCCTGGGCTCTTTGATTCTGGAAGCTCTTGTCCTTCCAAGCGTCTTAAGTTATTTTCTGGTCTACCTTCTGGCTAATTTCTTACACTATCTTCCTGACCTTCCACTGATTTTCCCTCTCTTCTCTCATAGTTTTAATTTTCCGGATCTCTTATTGCTTTCTGAAGGTGACTTGCTCTAGCCACTATTTTTTGTCTACGGCTGCAATATGTTCTTTCACCTTTCTGACTAAATGAATAACCGCTTTGGCTCATATTTTCTTCCTCCCATTGCGATCCTAGCACCTATCCCCTCCAAGATGCTTTTTCAAAGTTGTTGCTGTCTCTGCCTTATTGGATGTGTTCCAAAAAGGTCTAAAGGTGGTCGGTTGTCTGCCTCTTCTTAAAAATGGTATCCAAACAATTTTATCAGAGGCTCAGTGTGCATAGGGGGAGGCTTGGCAACTTTGTTTTTCTGTAGAGTCCTGAGATGAAGTGCTTTACTCTTAGGTAGCATAGATTTTCCAGACAAGACTTGCAGCCTCCTGCATATAGTCAGGCCTGACTTGAGTCAGCTCTCCCTTTTCAGAACCAACAGTGGAATTGGACAAAGCAGAGAGTAGAAACTATCAGTATAGAAATATTCACTTACCCACAATGTGGGTAAGTGAATATCTTTAGTTAATTGTACATAAATCAACCTCCAGTCTCTTGAGGGGAGGAGGCTGTCAGCTGGTTGTGCAAAATGAAAATCATCTTAATATCTATTTCTGTGTGGATTGGGAAGATACTTTATTTCACTCTCAAAACCGATTTCACAAGTACATGTATGTCCTGGGTGGCAGACTTTGCCCCATAACACACTCCAAAGACCCAGGTACATCTTATTAGTTGTTCCAACTTCTGCTAGGAGGTTCCCCTTCATCCACACTACCAAAGTTAACTCATCATCCAGTACCTACAATCCAGGCCAAAGGAAGAGAGGATGAATGGAAAGATCGGTGCTTTTTAATTGCCCTTAAAAAAAACATAGCTCACTCTTAATATTAAGGACACACTACCAGCACATTGAAGCTATTAGCATCATACATAATGATACCACCATCCTACAGCAGCATGGAGTGTGTAAATAAAGGGTTAACATCAGATCAGGAAGAGGCAGGCCTGCCTGAATGTGACCTGGTCTCCCTCTACCCTGTTTCCTTGGAAACAGGAGAGTTAAGATAAATGGGGAAGAGTTGTCTCTTTGTGTTGTATAAAACAAAACCCTGGGTGGAGGAGCCTGTGAAGTGGGAAGCAGACATCAGACTGGATGAAAACCACACACAGGATTAGAGGGGAAAAGGGACAGTGACCTGTGTGTGACAAGGTGACCACGTGCACCTTGGCTTTTATATCTTGCTGCTTGTGGTCTTGGGAAAGGGGGCAGAGAACGAGGGTGACGCTGGTAGCTGATGGGTCTTTTCATGCATTGAGGCTATTGCATCTTCTTGCCGTGTGTCCTGGTTGTGTTTCCTTCCAGAAAAAGCCGGAAGAGCAGCATGAGATGAAAGCCTGTGTGTGTCCCTGAGTCTGATTTACAGCCCAGACTCATCCCAACAGCGAGGGCAGCCGTCAGTAATCTACACACCCAGCTCTCCTAAGCGCAAGCCCCTCGCTCAGCACAAAGAAGAGAGAGATAAAAATAAGGAGGGGGAGGAGGAGAAAAAGCTACCAAATGGTGGCATGGAGGATGGAAGATAAACTGTTTGTAGGTTTAGGGAGGCAGTGATCCCCAGAAAGAAACGAGGCTGGCTTCCAAGAGACCAGCACCCTTGATGGACACGTTTAGCAGAATGGAGGGGTTTACAATTAATCCAAGCGGCAACGTCTGGAGAAGGCCCTGCACAATTTAAACTGCATCGCCAAAGAAAGGCCGTTTGAGGAAGGAAACACGAAAAAGCCAAAGCAGAATGAGAGTAATTCGATGACTACAAGAAGGTCAAAGGGCGCATCGGCTGAAGGTCCCTCCGGATCAGTAAAACAAGAGGGAAGGAAAATGTATGCGTGTTCCTTGAAATTAAAAACCTTTGTAGGTCAAAATTCTAATCACTTGAAAATGATTTTGAATTCCACGAAGCAACTCCTTCCCTCCACTGAGCTACTTGAGGATACTGTAGCTGAGAGTTTAGTAGCTACCTCCAAGCAAAAAAGGAATTTTAACAGCTTATCGTTTCCTGCAAGTGTCTGTATTTTTTTAAGGACCAAAGAATTCACAAGTGAATAAAACCTAAAGAGGTCACACGGGTGACATCAGACCCAACCAAAGCATCAGGCTCAGCAGCCGTAGAGTTCAAGTCCACTGGTCTGACCATCTCCATTGTCATCACTTATTATCAATCATTTTCATGGGATATCGAGAAGCCTTCAGGAGCAAATCCAACCATATCTACATTTCTTTTACTTCCACATGCGTAGTTCCAAAGACAAATGCAGGCCATAACTCTCCGTATATTTAAAAATCTTCAGTGTCTCAAGCCCCAGAAATATTGATAGTTTTGGCCCCATCAACATAACATTAAGACAGGGATCTGTGAAATGATGTATCCTTCTTCAGTAAATTCCTAAATGCACTATATCTAATGCAATCGATGCAGACGAACATTATTTTCACTAAAAAGCTTATATTCTTATAACCTTTCGATGTCAAATATCTAATACAAATCATCTCTTCTGATAGTCTCAATAACCTTGTGACACATATGGCCAATAATATTACTATTCAGCTTTCTTGGAAATCTAAAGTGTTGTTTTTTTTTTTTAATGTTCATCAGTCTAGACACTTGCTAAATGATCTTATACTACAACCCAGATATTCTGACTTCTAACAAAGTGCTCTTTTATTATAGGCATTCGTGAAACTAAAGCAAAATTGTTTTCAGTTCACTTCCACAAAATTTCAAAGTCAGTTAAAATTAAAGTTGCTAAACACATTCTTTGCCTCAAAAATAAGGTAAATTCGCAATTTGCCTGTAAGCTACAAATATAATAATTCAAGCTATTGAAAAACACTTAGCTATTTTTGACAAACTGCTGGGCAAGGAATTAATGTTATTTCTTTTTATTTTGCAGGAGGAATTAGACAAGTGCCAGGTTTAAAAATTCACATCTCCCAAGCAGAAGTTCAAAAAAATTACTAATTCTAGCAATAGGAACACTTTCCTTTTCTGGGAATAAAAATTTTAAAAAATCAAAATGTGGGCCCCTTCCTTTAGTATTCATTCTAAAAGTTCACCAAGTCCCATATTTTGTTTCAGAACAAACAAAGTGGGCATTTCAACCCACTGAAGCAATCTTCAGGTTTGTTTTAAATGCTTCTGGAAGATTCATACTTTTAGACCTGGAAAAGGAAATTAATGACTTGTGTAAAGGATCGGAAAAAAGTACTTATAATGGGACTTAGAGGCAGGAACTTTGCAATTAAAAATGCCATTTAAACATTTCACTTAAATCCAACCAAACTGGAGTGTCAGCACAATTCTATTCGTTAATTTTGACATGATTTACTGAGCATAATCCCCTTAAGTCAGAAGCTGACCTCTGCAGTGTTCAAGCTTCCTGTGGGATCAAAAGGAATAATAAGAAACATGTTACTACTGTAAAATAAGCAAGTCCGATGCGTGCGCAAGTTGGTTCCTAGGTTGTCAAAGACACAAGCATGCAGCAAGGACTCAGCAATAACAAAATAAATGTCCAGAGACCTTTTCCAACCAATAACCGACAACTCAGCAACTTCAAACACATTTTTTTTTCTTTCAGAGCCAATTCACTCTCAGTGTAGGCTGATAAAGCAGTATTAATCTCCTGCTTTAAATCAAGTTTCTGTCACTGGGCTCCATTAATCTCCCTCCAGTTATCAAGTGTCTCGATGGCAGGAAATTATATTTCTAAATTGAATTTTGTTCTGTTTCAATGTAGTAAGAAATATTTTCCCGACTACTAATAGGCTGCGTAAAGATGGTGACTCTGACAATACCGTTAGATAAATAAAAGCTATAAATTAAAACCACCTTCATTCACTAGCCAGCATAATAGCAAAATAGAAAGCATTGATTACCTGAAAAGAGTAATCAAATAAAAGATTTTAAATGAAAAGTGAAGGAGCTGATGGTTAACTTTTTGATTTACCTTTTTATAGCAATTGCCCATAAAGGTAAAAAGAAAAAAAATCAATCCAATGAGTCTCCTGGTGCTAATAAAACACATATTGATTCTCAGTGCATATGCTTACTCTACAAGATGCACAGACTTGGTTCTACCACCGGTAACAGGAACAGGTACTGTTTACGAGCACTTCAGAGGAGACAAATTTACAGTAAAGCAAAGTCTCTGGGTTAGATTTATTACAACAGAACAAAACATAACCACAAGCAACAAAGAGATTTTATTTTATGGGCAGAGATCCACTCACCGCCAGCCAGGACAATTCAGCCTAATGGCAGTTCATTCTCTGCAAGAGTCTTCAAAATTATAGACTCCTTTTTCTGTTGTTGTTGAACAATACAGTAATTTCAATAAAGTTTAAGATTTTTTTTCATCGCTATAAATGACTTTGCACTCACCTCCTTTAATATAGGTCCAGGTTCTCTTTGACAGTAGCAATTTGGGGAACATCTCTTCAACGTATTATTGAAAGCCTGGCCTGAAGCTGAACCACTTAAAACTCCCCATATTTAAGGAAACATTGCATGAAAGCAGCTTTTCATGCAATGAAAAGTGCATCAGAATAAAGGAACTTATAGAACATGTAATTCATGCTACCTGCATCAAGAGGCTTGCGGGGTCTAAGTAGGATTTGACAAAACCACAAAGAAATAGGGGTAAAAGAAATAGGGGCTTCTAGATGGAAGAGAGATGAAGGCACACCAGCACCTTGTTCTCTCTGATGCATCAATATAGAATTGAGCAAACACATGATCAAATCACCACACTACTCTGTAAATTCATATCCAGAATACTTGTTAAAGTCATCTATAAAGTGTCTTTTTATTTAATTTTTTATAATTCATTGTACATATGTATATATATATATATATATATATATATTACATCACTGTCTATCCCAAGGTTCTCCTACCACCTCAGCACCCATGAACCATCTTAGTCTCTTGTGCCCATCCCTCTCCCTGTTTTTCCCTCCTCCCCTTCTCTTGCTCTATGCTTCAGTTCTGTTGACAGTTTTAAATTATTCTTGTTCATTTGTCCGTTTGTTTTCCCTCTATCCCTCCTATAAGTGAGATCATCCCATATTTCTCTTTGTCTTTCTGGCTTATTTCCGCTCACATGATTCCTTCTAGCTCCATTCATGTTGCTGCGAATGACATAAGCTTGTATTTTTGATGGCTGAATAATATTCCATTGTGTACATAGACCACAGCTTTCTGATTCATTCGTCTGTTTGGGGGCATTTGAGTTGCTTCCATATCCTGGCTGTTGTAAATAGTGCTGCAATAAACATCCCAGTCCAGGTATCCTTTTGAATTAGAGATTTTGTAAACTTCAGGTAGATTCAGAAGTGGAATTGCTGGATTGATGGTAGTTCCATTTTCAGTAGAGGGACCCCCACATGGCCTTCCATAGTGACTGGACCAGTTTGCATTCCCACTATCAGTGTAAGAGTGTACCTTTCTTCTACATCCATGCCAGTATTGTTGTTACCCGTTTTGGTTTTTGGTTTTTTGTTTTGTTTTTTTTTATGGGCCATTCTTACTGGTTGAGATGATATCTCAGTGTGGTTTTGACTTGCATTTCCCTGATTACTTGTGATGTTGAGCATTTTTTCATATGCCTATTGGCCATTTGTATTTCTTCTTTAGAGGAGTGTCTTTTTAGCTCTTTTTTGACTGGGTTTTTAGCTTTGTTTTTGTTAAATTGTGAGTTCCTTGTGGATCTTTGCTACTAGATCCTTATCACTTGTATGAAAGACAAAAATTTTTTCCCATTCGGTGGGGTTTCTTTTGTTTTGGTTATTGTCTCTTTTTCTGTACAGAAGCTTTTGAGTTTGCACATCCAGAATACTTTTTCACAGTAGGCATCAACCTCTGTCACATAGACTATCTTCACCAGTATAAGTATTTTGAAGCTTCATTACATTAAACACAGAAAAATATTTCTCCTGGATAAAGGAATGATAATAATTTGAAGGCACAGATCTTAAAAGTGTACAAAAGCAAATTATTTTAATTACAAAACAATAAACAAGTATTAGCCAGAACTGGAAAGCAAACTGAAGTGGAATAAATTAATCTCCTAATAGAAAGACATTCTGCTTTATAAATAAAAGCAAGTGGGGAGTGGGAAACAGCATTTGAAATATATATATATCCTCCTTCTTTATGCTTTGAGAAGCTCTTAGATGTGTAAGAAATAACTGCAGCATTTCCAGTAGAGGTTGTAAGTCACATTCCCGGGAGCAACCAACTGGGAAGAGGAAGTTTGGGAAACATAGAGCTTGTTTATTGTACTACTATCATTATTACTATTTAACATAATTTTGACAGGAGAACAGACAGTAATATGCTCCTGGGAGAATAGCAGTAAAAGAGAACAATAGTCATTATTTTTCTATTTGCTATAACCTGACAGGGCATTTTGCATAAACCACAACACCAGATGTCTCGCCTCTGGACACACTTTTGATCAGAAAAGCCAGACATTTCATCAAGTATGATATACATTTCAAGCTTTTACATGATGCTCTGTTGAGTGCCTGAAAGTTTGGCAGGTTCTACATGGAATTAATTTGTGATCCTGAAAGCGAGTTCAGGATAGTCTCAATGTTAAATTCAATCCATTTGCAAAAACATTGCTTCATCTATGAAATGTACTTGCGAGGAACTAATTCTCAGAGGCATCTCATAGTCACCTGCTTACATATAAAATGCACACTTTCACTGTGGCCATTATGGGGGAAATTTTACTAAGTGGAGTACAAAATAAGTGTCATTAAGAGTGTAAAAGCTGCTGGGTATGGTGGCGTACACTTGCAATCCCAACTACCTGGGAGGCTGAGGCTAGGAATCACTTGAGTCCACGGGTTTGAGACAACCCTGGGCAACATAGCAAGATCTCATCTCTTTAAAAAAATAGAGAGAGAGAGTGAAAACGAGAGAGACAGCGTGTGTGTGTAAAAGCACTTCAAGAGAGGATCCTGTACTTCCAAAACACAGATATAATATAAACCAGTATGATCAGGATAATTTTATTTAATTTTAAAAATTCCTCTGAAAAAGTAAATAAAATAAAAGTAAATAAATAAAAATAAACAGAGAGATTCTCCTACTGCATTTACTGGAATTCTTCAGGATTTCCATTTCATTTCTCATTTTTCATTGGGGAACATCTCAACACGCTATGGTGTTCAATATTTTCACTTTTACTATTTAATGGTTACCTTTCAAAAGGATCTTCCTTGGTAAGACAATCTGAATATCCAGTTGTGTTGGTTTAAAGGCTTTAATTTTCTATGTCTATGAATAGAAAAGAGACAAATAGGAACCTACTTCATCTTGTCTTTTTCTGAGATCTGAGAAAGACTGGTGGACCACACACACCAAACTTCAGGATGTGCAAGAAGCTTCATTTGTCCTGCAGGAGACAAGGTTTCCTGAGGAAGGAAACGTAAGTAAGAAATGTCAGGAAAGTAAGAACACCAGTCATCTGTGAAGAGTTCAAAATTTTTCAGAAAGAACAATGCTCAATACACTCTTTTTTTTTTTTTTTTTTTTTTGAACAGAGAAATCAAATGCCAAGTTCAGGGGGAGAAAAAGACCATAAGTTCTCTCTCTCTTTCACTACTTAAAAATATATATTCTTAATTATTAAAATGTGATTCTCAACAGTCACTGATGAGTATGAATTTAAATATATGAAAGGAATATATATGAAAGGAATATAGTCCAAGCGCTGGTAGGCAAGAGGCCAGGGATCGCTTGAGTTTGCGGGTTTGAGACTATCCCAGGCAATATAGTGAGAACTGTATTGAAAAAGCAGCTGGGCGTGGTGGTGGGCCCCTGTAATCCCAGCTACCTGGGAGGCTGAGGCTGGGGCTTGCTTGAGTCCGTGGGACTGGGACTACCCCGGGGAACATAATGAGACCTAATTCAAAAAAAAAAAAAAAAAGAAAAGAAAAGAAATCAAAGCATCTCAGTATTTAATATCATCAGTAAAACCAAAATATTACAGACAGGAAAAAAATGAACACGATAAATAGGATAGAAAAAGTCCTAATTCTAAATACATGAAAGGTTTGCTTTGGGTATGGTGCTAGATTCCCCTTGGGCATATTTCCCATGCCATTATCCTCGAATGCCAACTTCCCTAAGGATGCTTCTTCGTTGGAGCTTCACTTCCAGAAGATACCAGTCCTACAACAAGGCCTGAAGAGAACTGATACTTGATTTTCAAGCATTTTGTCAAATTCTAGCTGAGTGAACAGGACAGGACGCAGGGCTGACCTACACATCTTTGAAGCTCCAGCGTCATACATGCTGGTTAGAACAAGCATGAAAGCTGAAGGAGAACATGTACTCACATGCCTTCTTTATTCCTATCTGATTCCAAAGAGTCAATATGCATATTGAAAGACTAGTAATGTGTCTTGTTTGTGTCAGTCTTTGTGTGTGTGTGTGTGTGTCAGTCTTAGCTAATAAAACCTACACTCTCCTAGAACTCCTTTAACTAAATTATTCATCAACATCTATCAGCAATGCATAGCACTCTGAGAGCAAGACAGAAGATCAAAAAAAAAAAAAAAAAAACTAAACTAAACTGACTAAGAGAACAGGACCCCTGACCTTATCAGCATTTTAAGAGCTTAGATTAGTTGCTACCCTTTAAAAGTCTGGAGATTTCTAATTACCTAGATTTCTGACTTTTTTTTTTAATTAGAAGCTCCAGCAACACAGAACACAGAGTCCTCTTCTGATTGGCACTGAGCAGTTTGGGTTAATCCCTGGACCAGATAATCTCCAAAATGCTCCCAGGAACAAAAATTGGAGTGTCTTAAAGTGTCAGTAGCAAGTTTGTTGTTGAACTTTTCATTCAAATCCTTTCCACCTGTACTCAGATGTTTGTCGCAGCACTATTTACAACAGCCAGGATATGGAAACAACCCAAATGCCCAAAACAGATGAGTGGATCAGAAAGCTGTTGTCTGTGTATGCAAAGGAAGAGTATTCATCAATTAAAAAAGACAAATTTGAGGCGTGTGTGATAAGATGGATGGACCTAGAAGGGATCATGTGCCCGGAAATAAGCCAGAAAGATTAAGAGAAATACTGAATGGTCTCACCTATAGCTGGGATAGAGGGAAAACAAAAAAAAAGGACAAGGAAAATTTTAAAATGTCAGCAGAACCGAAGCACAGAGCAAGACAGGGGGAGGGGAGTAAAATGGGGGAGAGATGGGTACAAGAGATCAAGATGATGGTTCATAGGTGACAAGGTGGTGAGAGAACCTCCAGGTAGACAATGATGCAAAGTACATAAATATATTATATATGTATATATATGTATATATGTATATATGTATATATGTGTGTATATATATATATATATATATATATATGCAATCAGTTAAAAAAATAAAATCAAAAAAATTCTCCAGCCAGGTGTAGTGGCTCATGCCTGTAATCCAAAAGTGCTGGGAGGCTGAGGCCAGGGATCGCTTGAGTTCTTGGGTTCGAGACTACCCCAGGCAACATAGCAAGACCTGGTCTTAAAAATGCAGCCGGGAGCAATGGCAGGCATCTGTAATCCCAGCTACCTGGGAGGCTGAGGCTGGGGCTCACTTGAGTTCCTGGGATCAGGACAACCCCAGGCAACATAGCGAGACCTAGTCTCAAAAAAAAAACCCTTTAGCAGAATAGAATTCCTCGACATGAAGCAGCCAACACTTTTTTAGAGTCAAGTGGACTGTGACGACGGAGGATGACAGGGTCGCTCCCTACGTGTGGAACAGAATCACCATGGCCACAACACCTGCCAGTAGGGTAAAACGAGCCTGTCCCCAGACAGTTCACTCCCAGCCCACAGCCCCTGTTAAGGAGTGCCCAAGCCAGCTCTTGGTGAACCCCACCTAGTGACAGGGAGCCTGTTCTGACCAGGCTGAGGACACAAGATGGCCGGCGGCCACTTCCGGCCCCACAGCCCTCGGTTTCCAGCTGTTCTGCTACTGGTGACCAGAGGAGGACCTGCTCTGTGAGGAGCACAGGGGCAGTGGGAAGGGGACTGAGTGGCCAGTGGACACAGGACCCCCCTCACCCCAAAGAGTGGTGTCCAGATGAGGGCCTCACCAGGCAGGGAGGAGGCCCCCGAGGCCTCATCAGCGAGCTTGGGTGCATCTTCTCCAGTGAGTCCCATATTCCATTGTGTCCAGGTTATTGCCATGTGAGGAGCAAGGCCTCAAACCCCAAGGGAACATCTTCCAAGTGCCGGAGACGGGGAGCTGAAGGAGAAGCTGGATATCAAGCTCCCCTTCCCGTATCACTGGCCCAAGAGCAGCAAGCTCAAGAGAAGGGGCAGGAGCCAGGCTTTGTGTGCCCTGGACAAAGGAGGCAGCTGGGCGGGAGGGGCTCCTTGAGCTGTGGGAGCAGAAGCCCTAGCCCACAATCTCCAGCTGTAACGCATCTCAGCCACCGGATCTTGTTTGTTTTGTTTTTCTGATTGCACGTGTATACATATATTTTACATCATCATCTACCCTGAGGTTCTCCCACCACCTTGTCACCCATGAACCATCATCTCAATCTCTTGTGCCCTCCCCCTCCCCTGGGATGACCCCCTCCCCCTCTTTTGTACTATGCTTCAGTTCTGCTGACAGTTTTAAAATTTCCTTGTCCTTTATTTGTTTTCCTTCTATCTCATATATAGGTGAGATTATCCCGTATTTTTCTTTATCTTTCTGGCTTATTTCTGCTAACATGATTCCTTCTAGTTCCATCCATGTTATCCATGCATCAAATTTGTCATTTTTGATGGCTGAGTAATATTCCATCGTAGCCATAGCCCACAGCTTTCTGATCCACTCATCAGTTTGGGGGCATTTGGGTTGTTTCCATCTCCTGACTATTGTAGATAGTGCTGTGATAAACATCTGAGTACAGGTGTCCTTTAGAATCAGTGTTTCTGTAACCTTTGGGTAGATTCCCAGTAGTGGGATTGTTGGCTCGAATGGTAGCTCCATTTTGAGAAGCTTAAGGGTCCTCCACACAGCCCTCCATAGTGTCAGCCACTGGGCCTTGATACTGTAGTCAGAAGGGGAGTGCAAGCACAGGAATGTCATCACCCCAAGAGCTGCCCCTTTAGGTCACTAAGGCCTGGGCCCTTCTTTCCCAGTGCTTGTTGTAGAATTTTCTAATTTAAAACTTCTGTATTTATACAAGCAGTCTAAAAGCGTTTGACTAGGAATGGGGGTCTCATGAGATGGTCTTTTTAACCTCTGCACTGCCACGTGAGAATGGGCCTTTGACCTGGAGTACTTCCTTCCCCAGAGATGAAGAGTCCTCGGTGTCTCTGCAAGGCTCATCCATTCGTGTAGGAATATCTTTTCTTTTTTCACACTCATGAGTGAACCTTGGCACTGCTTAAGTGTACATGTCCATGGCCCTCAGCTAGTTTCAGCTAGTTTCCCCTAGTTTTCAGTATTTCAGACTCTCTGTGGAGATTCGAGGCTCTTCTGCTGTGGCACAAGAGCGTTGCATGTCTCTCACCCACTGGCACGAGTGATCCACGCATACTTTTAGAGACAAGTTCTCTCTTGTCTGGATTAGTAAAAGCATTGCTCCAACTCGTCCGCTTTAAACTTCTCTCCTTCACATATGACAACTTAGTCAAATTCAATCTGGCCTGCATTTTCCTTGGCAACATCCATACTAAGATGCAGCGGGCAGATGTGTTTGGATTTGTTTTGAGGTGGCTGGTTCTGTAAGATCTTTGCTCTCCTCCATTACTAGGAAACCCATGGCATCAATTGCTGGCTTGAAGTGTTATGCTCAACTGGTTGCTAATGGAGGCCTGGGTTTCTTTGGGGTGAGGAAAACGGTCTAAACTTAGATCGTCATCCAGCGGCACAATTTCACAAGTAAACTAATGGATGGTAACAATGCTCTTAGTTGAGAAAAATGCACGAGAGTTCAAATGCTGTATAATCCTTGTTTTCTGTAGTGTCGATCTGTGTGAGAATTATATTCTCAGAGGACTTACGTTCCCAACAGAAGCCCACTAATCAAGGGTTCCATCTCTTCCACTTTGAACACCCCCATCAGTCTCCCTAATTCAAGGAGGTAAAGATGCCTAAATATACAAGGAAGCTGCAATGACTAACCTCTTACCCATACTAGTTTCAACACTATCTACCTGCTGATTCACCACAGGTAGATCGGTGTCATCTCAGTCTCCATTTTAGCTACAGCTTATGCAGACTCTGGTTATCATTTCAGGCATTAGAGTTCATCTAAATCAGATACCCCTTCATCCTTCAAAAGATGGTTTAAATGTTTGCATATGATTATTTCAGTCCCCTTTGGAGCTACTGTTTCTTCTATCACATGCCTTAGACCATTCAAAAGGGGAAGAGAAAGACGCTTTTGTCCCAAAACACTTCCCATTGCTCAGCCCAGAAGACAAATTCTACTTCAATTCCAGTGGTGGTTACCATTGTCCGACTCTGGTTTTCTCTTCAGTTCGTTCAACGTAATTTTCACATCAAGGTGTTTCTATAAACTGGATAGAGCCAGAGTTCAGTTCCTTGTAGTCAAAGTGCTTAAATTTGACTAGACAGCTGCAATTGCTTTTTAATCTAAGCAAACTGATCTGCCAAAGGCAATCAAATCAGGGAAGTTATTCCAGGAGGATCCTAATAATCCCGAGGAATCACATTGCTGAACTCTTGACATAGAACGTCACAAGTACTTAGAGGGATAAACACCTACAGCTGAACTCTCTGTTGACGCACACACTCTAACCCCTCGTGCATAAGTCAATGATCACCGCGTTTGGTCTGGTGTCTGCTGTTGCATAGACGGATGTCAATGCATGTTTATAATGATATTACAGCAACGCAGCTTCATGTTTCATAACCTACTGTCTTAACAAGCATTCTCAACAGTGTGCTCGAGATGTTAAGAAAAAAATTGTGGATGTTTTCAATGCTTCCTATCTTTTAAACAAAGGTTCCCAACCTCCTAATAATGGCCTTATCAATTTACTGCTTTATTTAGATGCCAAATATTTTAAGTACAGTGTTTTATCTAATTTAGACAGTAACACTGAGGCTCAGTATTGGTATTCACATCATGTACATCATCAGTAAGTCACAAAACGGAGACACAAACCTAGATGTGATGGTCTCAAGTTTAGAGACCTTTCCAGGGTGGTCAGTCTTAATGGAGTTTTTGTTTTAGCATTAGGATTAGGGGAGGCAGGGAGGGTTCAAAGCAGGACCAAATCCTGTCTCAAAATATAGCCGTGCTATCAAAGCCACTTTGCTCCCCACAGAAAGCCTACAAAATGTTAGGTAAGGTAACAAAAAGGAAATAGGGAGCAGCCATGATAGGAGTCTGGTGAAGGGCAAGGATGAAAATTCTAAGTGATAAGACAGGTAGATGCCATAGGTCGGCTGTAGATGAAAGGGGAAAAAGTGAACAATGATTTTTTTTTTTCAGCTTAAAGCCAAGAAGTAAATGCTGGTGCCCGCTGGCTGTGACATAAAAGATGAAGCTGGGGTGACAGGCGGCAGTGGGATGATGGGGAAACTAGATCCTCTCTGGACATAGGTTTCTGGCTTGATATTTAGGGAG
>PVHY01029284.1:0-14427 GCA_004024945.1 Uropsilus gracilis | reverse complement strand
GGGGGGGGGAGTAATTCAGTTATTCAAGCTGTTGGTTAATGCCTGACTAATGTAGGGGGAGCAGAATACAAATACCCAGAATAAGCAATGCTTGATGGGAAATAACCACAGTCTCAGTGTACATAAAAGAGAACCTTAAGAGGGTAGTTTGCTTAACGTGATGTCAGTTATTAAAAAATTTGAATGAAGTCAGGCAGGGTGGCTTGTGCCTATAAACTTCAGTCTATGAAGCTGCTGGGGCCAGGGATAGCGGTTCGAGTCCCGCTCGGGGCAACACAGCCAGACCTAGTCCCAAAAAAATAGCTGGGCATGGTGGCGTGCGCCTGTAATCCCAGCTACCTGGGAAGCTGAGGCTGGGGACTGCTTGAGTCTGTGGTACCCCGGGCAACGTGAGCCTGGGGTTCCACGGGCAAAAATAGCGAGACCTAGTCTCAAAAAAAAATTTTTTTTAGGCTGGGTGTGGTGGCATGCACCTGTAATCCCAGTTACCTGGAGGGCTGAGGTTGGGAATCACTTGAGTCTTTGGGTTCGAGACAACCTTGGGCAATAGCAAGACCTAGTCTCTTAAAAATAAAAATAAAATATTTTCTAGATAATTAAATGTTCTTACATGTGAGCTGTGGGCTACAGAGACAAGGACAATGCCTTTTTCTTTTCGTGCCCAATAGCCTGTTAGCCTGGTAGAGGGCTACAGGGCACTGAAGTAATTGAGTATACACGCAATATGAACACTTACTGGGCACCTGATATACAACAATGAACCAAGGCCATCTGGGTGCTCACATTCTAGCGGAAGAGACTACCAGAAAACAGAAATACATATGATGCGTGATATAGCACCAGGTAATGGGAAATGGAGGAAGGGGAGAGAAAGATAACTTAGGCAACCACCAACTCATCTTTCTGAGACGGTAACATTGAAAAAGTGAATGCACGAAGAGCAACCGGCTGGTGGATTATTCGATATCAGACTTATCGAGTTTTTGTTGATCATTAGATTGCCTACAGGCCTACCGAGCAAGCGCAGAAGCAAGGTATAGGAATCGTTCCCGACTGTTACTCCAGTCCACTGACCTTGCCTTTGCGGTCAGGGTCATTCACACAACTCCCAAGCCAGTCCCATTCTTCTTCCGGGCGCTGCCCTCCCACGCAGGCGCAAAAGAAACGGCCGAGCCCAGTGGAAGGCGCGGGGTCTTCTACGAAACGCATGCGCACCCGGCCCGTAAGCCGCGCCCCGCCCCCTGTGCTCGCCCACGAGCGCCTACCGTTTCTCGGGGCGGGGCCGTGGGCGGGCCCGGGCCGGGCCGTGGGCGGGACCGATGCGGGGCGCGCCGGTGCGTGCGTGCGTGCGTGCGCGCCGCGGGCGGGCCAGTGGAGCCGGCGGCCGAGGCACGTGATCTGGGTCTAGGTGGGTGGCTGGGTGGCTCAGTCTGTCTGTCCGTCCGCGGTTGCCATCATGGCGGACGCGGCCAGTCAGGTGCTCCTGGGCTCCGGTCTCACCATCCTGTCCCAGCCGCTCATGTACGTGAAGGTGCTCATCCAGGTATGAGTCGTCGCCATTCTCTTCCCCGCCCGACGCCCTGTTCTGTCGCCGCTCCCCGCGGCCCCTGAGGATCGGCTCCAGCCTTCCGGGGCCTTCAAGTCTCCCGCGATGCTGCTCCTCCGCTGCCCCTTCCTTGCCCGCTGAGAGGCGTTTCACCGCCCGCGGCCCTGCCCCTGGGTCTTCCGAGGTGTCGCCTCAGGGTCGGGCGGGAGGCCCGCTCCTTCCCCGCAGCCAACTGCCGCCCTGCCCCGCCTGCCGTCTCTCAACTTTGCTTTCTCTTCTCTGAGGTTGATCCTGGCCGCTCGCCACCGGGGGCTTCCCAGCCCCTCCCTGTCGCTGTCGGCTGTCTGGAATGAGCATTCCCCTCATCACCCCCCAACTTCTCAACCCCCCCCAAAAAACTGACCGTGAAATACTCTGTTGAAGTCAAATTTGAAATTACGGGAGCGCCAACATTTTTTTTTTTTCCTTCGTTTGTTTCTTCTTCCTTTGCTACTGTTACTGCTGCTATTCTCTTCTGAGATTTTAGCACCAGATACCCAGGTCAACACAAGGAGCCCATTCAGAGCTGACCGCGCGGTGGTAGCTGAGTGAAACGTGGGAAGGACCCACTCACTGAGCCCTGCGCAGCAGCATGCCGGTGTGGCTCAGGACGGGGGAAAATCACGTCCGTCCGAGCTGGAAGTCAGTTCCGCGAGAGTGGAAGCATATATGTTAGCTTCTCGTTTAATGAAAAAGCAATCCTTACAAGGTGTTTTATGTCCACGGGCAAGCAGGCCAGGTTTTCAGCTGGTGATAGACTCTTGGTATTTTCAATGGTCTTTGTGAATCGCCCTGTGATGGGCAGGTCATTCATTTTTATTTTTTTTATTTTTTTTGAGACTAGGTCTTGCTATTTTTGCCCGTGGAACCACAGGCTCTCGTTGCCCGGGGTACCACAGACTCAAGCCATCCCCAGCCTCAGCTTCCCAGGTAGCTGGGATTACAGGCGTACGGGCCCCAGGCGGGACTCGAACCGCGATCCCTAGCCCCAGCTGCTTCATAGGCTGAAGCTTACAGGCACGAGCCACCGTGCCCGGCCCTAGGTCATTCATTTTTAAAATTGTAATGGAAGGGTTCACATCATTAGCTTTTTCCTTGTGCCAAGGAAGCGAGCAGTTTCTAGAGCCCCTGTTCTCGCCATCTATCTTCCCTCAGAAATACACAAGACTCCAGGAAAGGTCACATTTCTTGTTGACTTGAGGTGTTGTGTAGCCGATCCAAGTAGATTCGAATTATATATGTTAAACGGCTATGGTAAAACAAGTTACTTGAACCAAGAACAAAGACTTGGAAATGTACTATAACATCTAAGAACAAAATTGTCACATTTGGGGCAAGAGGGTATCTGAGATGACAGCTTTTTGTAAAGTCTGGTCAGAGCCCACTTACTCAGTTCTCCAGGACACAGGATTTTCTAAGTAAAAGTCAGGGCTCTTGCCAAAAAAAACGGAATACTTTTTATGCTGTTTTACAACCTCTATATGTTGCCAAATATGGGGAAGGGGGGGGTTGGGAAAACTCCCAAATACTCAGTTTTTTAAATAGTTAACACATTAACACTTTGACGAAGCTCAGACAGTAATTTCACTGGATGGGTTAAGAACCACACAGTCAAAACCATGTCTTAGATGTCCTACAGAGTTCATTCTCTCAAGTATCCCTTTAGCACTAATATAAAAATCCTGAATATATTGTGGAGATAAGATGAGAATCATTAACTCTAAATTGGCCTCCATTAGATTGTTCATGACAGTCTGCTCTTTTTATATGAATTTAGCTGGTAATTATTTCCTGAGTGAATTATCAGCTATAATCAGCATTTACCTTTTGAATGTTCAGTCTTGCTAGCCAGATAGGAAGCTGATGTTGTCTTAATATCTTCTCATTTTTTCTAAATATTAAAAATGGGCTAGATTTTCTTTAGAAAATATTTCTGAGCCTCGTCAATAAACTATAGCTTTCTAAACACAAAAGTGCCTTTGTCCTGTTTTTCAGTTTGATGTTGATCTATGATAGCTACATGGTTTACTTCACAGAATTTGAGCCAAAAGGAAACTTGGAGTTTATTGAAACTGGTCTTATCAAATAGACAAAATAGAAAACTGAAGATTATACTTTATTACCTTGGGAAACATAAACTGCATTTTAACTTGTGTTAAAAATTATAACCCTTATTTTGTTCTTTATTCTAGACCTTGCAACCAAGACATTCTCGATAAGATCTACTTTGTTTTGATTCTTATCTTAGTATCTTGTTTTTAAAGGTGGGATATGAGCCTCTGCCTCCAACAATAGGACGAAATATTTTTGGGCGGCAAGTATGTCAGCTTCCTGGTCTATTTTGTTATGGTAAGTATGATTTATTTGAATTTTATGACACTGAGGAACTGATGGGCAGGAGTTTCTGGGGGAAAAAAAAGACATAAAAAGCATGTTTCCTTAAAATTTGCGACCATTTCTTTCAAGTAGAATTACCATCTCTGATTCGTGTTCTTAGCTCAGCACATCGCAAGCATCGATGGGAAGCGTGGGTTGTTCACAGGCTTAACTCCAAGACTGTGTTCAGGAGTCCTTGGAACTGTGGTCCATGGTAAAGTTTTACAGGTAAGAGGAAAATCAGTTACTCTTCTTGTCGGTTTAGATTGGCTTTTATACGCAGTTTATTCTGATCAAGAATAATTTCAAAGTCATTTATAAACTTGACCTATCCTTTTGAAACACATGTTCTTGAAATACTCATTCTCAGTTCTTTCTTGGTAAGCAAGGGGTTTTTGTGTAAGATGAAAGAATCAGTATTGATCTATATGACCTTCTTCCTCTGAACCAAGTTATTCTGAGAAGAAATTAAATATACTTACTTGTATAACCGATTTTTATATCTTTGAAGAAGGAAGGAAGCTGATAAAATGTGCATTTTTTTCCCGAAAGTTAGTGCTCCTCTTATTTCTAATGTTGCCCAGTAAAGTGTTTTCTGTTACAAATCTTTTTTTAAAAGTCACTTAAATGCGAATTTGTATGTAGAGAGAAGCAGGGTTCATTCTTGGGGTTCTAGAAAATGGCAATGATTTTCCTCCATCTAGATCATGGCTATATCATTATTTTCTTTTTAATTACCTGTGACTTTTGTATTTGCACTGTTATAAATATAATATTGCTTAAATTTGAAAGTAGAAGCAATTCATCAACATGTACACCAACCTGAGGGTAACGGTTATTTGGGAAAAGGGCAAGAGCTGAGAATTACATCATCAGCTATATCTGTGGGATTTTAAGGGGAGAGATTGTGTATACTACAGCTTATGGGGTCGTGGCGGGGTCTGGGGATCATGGTTTGAGTCCCACCCCGGGCAACACAGCAAGACCTAGACCCAAAAAATAGCTGGGCGTGGTAGCACGTACCTGTCATCCCAGCTACCTGGGAAGCTGAGGCTGGGGATTGCTTGAGTCCTTGGTACCCTGGGAAATGAGTGGTTCCACGGGTAAAAATAGCGAGACCTAATCTAAAAAAAAAAAGAAGAAAAGAAGTGGAGAGATTGTAAGCAAAAGGGATAAAATGTTACTATCTGGCCTGGCACGGTGACTCGTGCCTGTAAGCTTCAGCCTATGAAGTGGCCTGGCCTAGGGATCACGGTTGGAGTCCCACCTGGGGCCCGTTCCCCAAAAAAAAAAAAAGTTACTCTTTTTTGTCTGTGGTGAATACATAGTGGATTGTTCCTTTTTCTGTATGTTTTATAAAATGTTTTTTAAATAGTTGTTTTCTGCCACTTCATGTGCTAAAGCTTATCTTTTTTATTGTACTAGTTTCTCAGTTACACCCTTTTGTGTAATATAGGTCAAACAGAATTAATCTTTGCTCTATTTATAAAGGTGTGATCAGTGCAACAGTTCATGGGAAGGTTCAGCATAAGTATTGTTGAGAATATCAGAGTCACAGGTTTTCTGTCTCTCAGAGGTTGGCCTTAAGGGTGGGTGTGTGACCTTCTGTGCTATGATTCTCAAAAAAAGCAGCAGTGTATGCTTCTAAAGCAGAGATGTGCTAAATTCCACATCTTTGCTAAGTTAGCTAATCTAAATGGGGCTCAGTACCAATTCAGGTACTTTTTTTTTGTAGACCTTTTAGATTGCCCAAATTCTAATGTTTTATCATCTGATGAACAAATCATGATTTTTTCTAACAACTTAGATTTTAAATTCTTTGGCCTTTGTTGACTTGAGTTGGAGAGGCTTAGGTCATTGTGCTCTCTATCTTATCCTTGTTGTCAGGCCTTTCCACTGAATTTGGAAGCTGAGGTGCAGGTGGCAGGTGCTGAGGTCGAAGAGATAAAGTCTTATTGGGCTAGTGTTTTGGGTGGATTATTACTTTATTTTCCAGCCACACCCTAGTCTGGACTCAGTGAAAGCCTTATCACCTATGTGAGATTTGCATGTGGAAATTCTGTAGTTGTTCTCTAGTCAAAGTTCCTTTATGTAAATTAAAAGTAACTTGAGGCACCTTGACTATATATTTCATGTGTAACCAGATGAAACTTGATGAGGGCTTGGTATTTTACTTAGTGTTAAAAGTAGATTATATAGGGCCGGGCACAGTGGCCCGTGCCTGTAAAGCTTCAGCCTATGAAGCGGCCAGGGCTAGGGATCGTGGTTTGAGTCCCACCTGGGGCACATACTAAGACCTAGTTCCAAAAAAATAGCTGGGCATGGTGGCGTGCGCCTGTAATCCCAGCTACCTGGGAAGCTGAGACTGGGGATTGCTTGAGTCTGTGGTACCCCGAGCAACAAGAGCCTGAGGTTCCACGGGCAAAAATAGTGAGACCTAGTCTCAAAAAAAAAAAGATTATATAATGAAAAAGGACCAATTCAGAGTTGATAGGAGTTCATATATCTGAATAAGAATTAAATTGAAGTGAGGTCGAGCATGCCTGTAGGTGGCAGCCTAGGAAGCCATGGCTGGGACCAGGGATCACGGTTCGAGTCCTGATGGGGACACTAAGCGAGACCTAGTCCCAAAAAAATAGCTGTGGTGGCGCACCTGTAATCCCAGCTACCTGGGAAGCTGAGGCTGGGGACTGTTTGAGTCTGTGGTACCCCGGGCAATGTGAGCCTGCAGTTCCATGGGCAAAATTAGCAAGATCTAGTCTTTAAAAAAAAAAAAAAAGAATTAAATTGAAATCTACTCAGAATAATGAAGAGAAGTAGGCAGTTTTATTAATGGAATAATCATCTGGAAATAAGGGATTTTTTCCTCCTATGTTTTTCATAGAAATGAATGAAAAAAATTTTAAGACATCTGAACCGCTTATAATTAAATTCTGACCTTGAAACTCCACTGATGCAATTGAAATTTGACCAAAATCGTCGTATTGTTTACTTACTCTTGATGATTGTTTTCTTGCTCTGGTGTTTTTTTAAAACTATAATTCTTTTTGCAAAAAAACACTGTCTTTAACTCTAGTAGGACCAGCAGCTCAATTGGTTCTGTTATACAGTGCCCATTTTCTATTTCTTTTTTCTTTTTCTTTTTTTTTTTTTTTTTTTTTTTTTTTTTTTTTTTTTTTTTTTTTTTTTAATGAGACTGGGTCTCGCTGTTTTTGCCTGGGGAACTGCAGGCTCATGTTGCCCAGGGTACCACAGACTCAAGCAATCCCCAACCTCAGTTTCCCAGTTAGCTGGGATTACAGGCACATGCCACCACACACAGCTATTTTTTGGGACTAGGTCTTGCTATATTGCCAGGGTAGGTCTCGAACCCGAGGATTCAGGGGACTCCCAGTCTGAGCCGCACTCCATAAACTTGCACTTGAAAGCACATGCTGCTGTGCCTGGCTCTGTACAGTGCCCATTTTCTACTTTTAAAATAACCCACTAGTAATATTTCTCTTCCAGTTTAGTTTTTCTCTGTGGAACTCATGTTCTCTTCTCTAGGAAGGAAAAAAAAAAAGATTTGTTTTAGAAACAGAGAAGGAAAATTGAGCTAGTCAGACTCAGCACCAATTCTCTTTTCTTTTATACACTGAAAAAAAGAGACTTGTCCTATTTGGAATGGGTCCTGCGATCTCCACTAGAAGATTAGGCGCCCTGGGCTTTGTATTTACTAACTTTTTTTCTGTTAAACAGGGAAGTTTAGAAAATAATGCTCTGGATTTTGTTTGGTTTTCCTTTTCTTAGAGCGGAGTTTCCATGAGCATTTCCTTGTTCCTCCAGCTGACCAATGCGTTAACCTTACATCACTTTAGAGATACTTATTTCCAGTTGATTAATTAGTTGTAAACTGGAGAATTGTAGCAAGAAAAATAGAGAAAATCAACTATTTTGCTTTTGTTTTCCACCAATAGAGTTCTCATTTTATGTCATCTAATGAAATGATCTTAACCTTACTCATCCTTTCTTCTCTCTCTTCCTGTGTAGCATTACCAGGAGTGTGATAAGGTTGAGGTAGGTTGGTGCCAATGTCTGTGCCTGGGCCCCTTTCCCTTGTAAGGGACAAGCAGTCAGCTTCCCTTTCATCTCAGTGAGTCCTGGCAGGCGGGGTGGTCACCAGTTTGAGTAGTTCTATTTAAAATCAAGATACCTGTCTTCTTTGATTTTTATTTTTAGGAGTCAGGACCTGGAAATGCACAGAAAGAAGTTTCACTTTGCTTTGACCAAGTTATCAAGGAGGTGAGAACTGAATAACACCCTGTGCTAGTTCCCTAAATCATAACATATGGTGCAGCATTTTTGAAATTGGAATCATCAGACCTGTATGTTCAGTGTTTGTCCGAGTGAAATGAAACTTTCATTTTAATTTGGACTTTACTACATGTATAACGTTAAAAAAAAAAAAAAAAGAAAGAACTGTTTTGGGATAGTTGTATTTCAAAGAAATTTTGCCCACACATTTCATCTTTAAAATTGAAATGGTTTCAACTGAAAGTGGTCTGACACTGTCAGAAATCTCTGGCATAGTCATGTTAAGCTAGTGGCCAGGGTGTGTGTTGGAAATTGTGTATTCAGGAATGCTTTTACATTATTCTGGCTTTAGAATGCCCTTACCACTCATTTTCCATGCCCATCTTCTGCTGTTGGAGTTTATTTCCTGCCTAGCTTAATATTTATGGCTTTTAGAGCTATTCTTAATTAGTTTAAGTGTCGATAATGAGATCACAATTTTATATAGTAAATGCTGCCTTCTAAAATATCCATCCCCAAACAAGTTTTTCTACAAGTCCAGTTGAATTAGCTTTGTTTTCTGTGAATTTCATGGAGTTTGTTTAAAAGTACAAATATATGTATTAATATGTATTTTGTATTTTCTGAGCTATAGTTAGCCCATCCTGTCCCAGGGTCTTCTTAGAACTACCGTTGGAGTAGGGGGGTGAGGGATGTCTTAACTGAGTAACTGAAGGTAATGTTTAAGTGCATAAAGAAAGAACAGGCCTGTGACATTTACAAGTGCCTCCAAGAATTGTAATGTAATTTTCTTTACTAATCTTTTAGCAGAGTCCAAGACTAGAAAGATGAAATCAGATAAATAAAACAGCACTGAAGTTACAGGATTGTGGTCAAATACCAATCAGTTGTTCTGGTCTCTGAATTTTCTGTACATATTAAATGGAACCTGAAATTTCATAGCCAAGATAGCAATCTCTGCAGTTATTCAGAATGAGAGAGCAACTTAATCTAAACACGGCCCCACAGTTTTATTCCAGTACCCTTATTGTTTACTGGTGATCCTCCATGTATGTTTGCCTTTGTTTCTCTTAACTGTAAAATTGAAAGGACACGGAAATCTGTTTTGTAGAGAAATTTTGAGGCATGATTATAACAACATTGAAACCCACAAGTACAGAGACCCACTGGAATGACAGTGCTTTACTGCATGCTAACCACAGGGCGACATGCTATGTGGCTGCCTTTCTCATTCAGCAGCCCCCACCCACGTTACTGCTTACAGGAACATGAGTCTCGTACATGTAGGTTTCAGAAGTGTGTGTTGATTGTTTCTAGACAACTCGAGAGATGATGGCCCGTTCTGCTGCTACCCTCATCACACATCCCTTCCACGGTATGTTTACAGCTGATGACTGAAATAATCAGACTTCTTAAATATTTTTTAATGCCTTGGTCTCCTGACCCCTTAGATTATTTGATGTGGAGGTATATTAAAGTGCCTTGCCTGCATTTTTGTTTGTTTGCTTGCTTGTTTTGACTCTTATCCAGTTTTTCCAGATAACAAAGGGTCATTAGGTAGAAAAAACTTTTTCTCCCCAGGGCTATCAAAATTGTTCTTGGTATGATTTTGAAAGCCTTTTCTCTGTGTTCTGCAGTGATCACTCTGAGATCGATGGTACAGTTCATTGGCAGAGAATCCAAGTACTGGTAAGTATTTTTGTTTCCAGGTATTCAGGGAGATCTGTTCAAGCCCAAGGATTAGAATAATACTATTATACTTTTTGATGATGCATTGGCATTTACAGAACAGATTCATATATCTTGCACAGTTTCATCTGCTTGACCTTGTCAAAAGCAGTAACTTCTTTTTTAGCAACTTCAAAATAATTTCATTGTATTTTACTTTCCCTTCTTCTGTACCTTAGTGGACTTTGTGACTCCATAACAACCATCTACCGGGAAGAAGGCATCCTAGGATTTTTCGCGTGAGTAAATTGTTGATTTGTTTGTATGTGATTTTGATGTGACTGGGAAGTGTCAATGCAAATAAGGGCATCACTGTTTACTCCTGGGGAAATGTAGTCTCGGGTTTACTTCATGTTAGCTCTGTGTTGGCCCCTCTGACTGCAGTGCTCTTGTTGAGACCCAAAATGTTCACTGCTGCACATGTAGAGTATTTGAAATGAAGTGTTCATTTATTTGTTTGGTTTTTAAACAGATAAATAGATTCCAAGTTTTGGTTCTTATGGGGAGTTTCCTATTGTATACAGTTGACAAAAAGAGGAAAATTAGCTAGGCATGGTGGTGCATGCCTGTAAGCGGCAGCCTAGGAAGCTGCAGCCGGGGCCAGGGATCATGATTCGAGTCCCACCAGGGGCACGTAGTTCCAAAAAAATATAGCAGGGCGTGGAGGCGTGCAATGTGAGCCTGCAGTTCCACAGGCAAAATTAGCGAGACTAGTCTCAAAAAAAAAAGAGGAAAATTAATTTTTGAGAAACGGAAAAGTCATCTGCCATGTTTTCTCATCCTGAGGTTTTTGCCTTCATTCTTCATTCTCTTTAACTTGCTTTGGGAGAAATCACAATTAAAGGGTCCTTTTTAATTTTCATTGTTCCACATAATTGATTTTGAGTATCACAGATATGCTGAGAGAATGACAACACAGTTACTATGACTCACTTAAGAGATTACCAAAAAAACCTGATGTTCTGGCAGGTTCATTGGCTGCCTGTCACCTGCCCGATGGGTGATGGGAGTAGCATATGAACCTAGTCATAGTGGGTGGGCAGTGTTTGTTCCAGTGTTCCCTGCTGCCTTGCCTGGGTCACCTGGGACCTAGAAAATAGGGTTTTTCGTGTCTGTCATCTATATATGTGTTTAGGTCATTCTCATTTATAATTTCCTTCATCTTTTGCCAATTGCCTTTTTTTTTTTTTTCCCGGAGACTAGGTCTTGCTATTTTTGCCCGGGGAACCGCAGACTCATGTTGCCCGGGGTGCCACGGACTCAAGTGATCCCCAGCCTCAGCTTCCCAGGTACCTGGGATTACCAGCGCGCACCACCTCACCCAGCTATTTTTTTGGGACTAGGTCTCACTATGTTGCCCCAGGCGAATCTCGAATCCGCGGACTCAAGTAATTCCCAGTCCCTGCTGCGCTCCATAGGCTGGCGCTTAAAGGCATACGCCACCGTGCCCAACTGACAAATAATTTTGTAGCAACCATATTTATGTCTTTTCTGCACATTAGGCAAATTTTTGGCCTCCTTGCTTAAATAGTTACTGACAGTAAAGTTAATCATTTGTCATGCTTAGAGGATATTGCTGATCCGCATTTAAAAAGTGGGAATGACAGTTACTAGCTGGAAATCAGCTTCAGAACAATTACATTGACTGTATGAACTAGTTACAGGGTCTAGATTTTGGCAGTCAAGTGTCTTTTCAGTTTCATAGAATGTTTTGAAATTTCTGATTCTTTAAGAAGTATTTTTTCATATTGGGCCGGGCATGGTGGTGCATGCCTGTAAGCGGCAGCCTAGGAAGCTGCTGCCAGGACCAGGGATCATGGTTCGAGTCCCACCAAGGGCACATAGTGAGACCTAGTTCCAAAAAAATATAGCTGGGTGTGGTGGCACGCGCCGGTAATCCCAGCTACCTGGGAAGCTGAGGGTGGAGATTGCTTGAGTCTGTGGTACCCTGGGCAACATGAGCCTGCGGTTCCACAGGCAAAAATAGCAAGACTTAGTCTCAAAAAAAAAGTATTTTTTATATTAAATTATTTATATATAAATTTCACATCTTTATAATCTAAGAAGTACTTACATTGAGTAGATTTCCTTTTTTACTGATCACGTGTCTTGGTTCTTATTTTTGTTTCCTCATGTAGGGGTCTTATTCCTCGCCTCCTAGGTGACATCATTTCTTTATGGCTCTGTAACTCACTGGCCTACCTCGTCAATACCTATGCACTGGACAGTGGGGTAGGTTGTGCCCTTGATGTTGATATGCTGGTGCTGACCTTCTTGTATTCACCCGGCAGCTTAATTAGCTTTAAAGTAAGATGGCAGTTTATCACGTGCCAGACTTGTCATTTAATAGTCAGACATTATGGGGCAAGTTTCCAAAAGCTAATAGTGTGACCAGTACTGTTACCATAGAGAGGTGCACGGACAAAATCCCTCAGGTGTGTGGAGTGAGTCCAAGAGACCTAGCTCTGTCTATGCTCTTTGTGCCAAGAGATCTCTGCCTCCGGGATCACTTCTTTATTGAAGATCTGATTTTAGAGGATACATGAAGCAAGGCAGTTTCTGGGTGTGATCTGTGATCTGACATGCTAAGGGAAGTTTCTAGAAACTGCAGCCTGGGAGATTTTAAAAACCTTTTTCTAAAAGGTATGCTTCCCCTACCTGGGCAGTTGTGGGCCTTTGTACACTGGCACCCCCACAGCATGTTGGGAAATACCGCACACCTGGGGTGGGGCTCCATTGACATTGTTAGCTTCTTGATGAGGGGACTGATTTTCTCCACAGCATCTACTCTCAACTAGCTGTAGAGGTGGGGACTTGACCCTCAGATCGGCTGTAAAGATAGTTGTGCAGGGATTGTATTTCTAGAACTTGAAAAGTTACTAATCTTATTTTCTTTTGTTTCTGAAATCCTGAAGCTAATACATTTGTTCCTAAGTTCTCTTATTACTCTAATGAGGAAATTGTTACCATTTTGCCTACTATGTTTTTATGCTCATAATCAGTATTTTATGTTTCTATCCTCAAGTTCATTTTCAAGCTGTCAAATTTACAAAATAGAGATGATACTGATACAGTTGAGGGATGATTAGCTGTTATTGTCGACTTAAGTTTTTACTCATTCTAATAAAGACTTTCTTCATATTTTAGGTTTCCACCATGAATGAAATGAAGAGTTATTCCCAAGCTGTCACAGGAGTGAGTTTTCAAATCCTCTTCACCCTCTAGGAATAACTGTTTCGTTTCTTTCTAAATTGACCTGTGTCATTACTGCTCTAAGCCAGTAAGAAAGTGTCTCAGATTCACTGACGCTTGTCAGGTGGGGCTGCATCCAAATTCCTGCATCACCGCAGTGCTAATGAGCCCACCTGGTTGGTGCTGTTCAGCTTTCGGAGGAACACCACGTGGGCATTGCTCGCTACAGCTCTGCAGGTTGGGATCGGGCCTGCTTATTTTCAGAGACTGGGTCTCGCTATATTGCCCAGAGTTGTCTCGAACCCACAGACTGATTCCTAGCCTCAGTCTCCCAGGTAGCTGAGATACTACAGTTGTGACCACTGCACCCGACTAGAACTTGACTTCTGAAATAGTTTCCATTGTCTTTAGAGGGATTCTCGTGTCTTTTTCCTCCAGGAACATTTAAAATGCTCTGTTTGCATTTGGTTATAGCTTATTTTCTTAAATAACATAGTTCAGTCACAGGATACTCAAAGTCTTCTGGTCATTTTTCAGATAGTGAGTGCAGTGATATGTTACGAGGAGGAAGCACTTCTCGGCTCAAAAATGTGTAATTTAGAGTCTTCCTGATATACTGAGAGAAGAACCTGTCACTGGACTATTTGACCACCTTGGCACCAGGCCTTCCATTAAGGAGAATTGCAAGAGCAAAGACTTAAATGACCTAATAAATAACTTAGCTGTTTTTGTTTTGTTTTTTACCATTTTGCAGTTTTTTGCCAGTATGTTGACGTATCCCTTCGTGCTTGTCTCTAATCTTATGGCTGTCAACAACTGTGGGTAAGTGCCTTGCCTCTCCTCTAGTAGTTGTCTGTTTGCCTGATTGGTAGAGAAAAACTGATAGAAATTTGGGGCAAGCAGCTCTCCTGCCTGCCTGTGACTCTGCGGGTGTTTCTTTTCACACGCCTTTTCCTTTTGCAAAACAGCAGCGCAACTCTCCTGCCCGCCTGTGATTACGCAGGTGCTTCTCTTTTTCCTTTCCCTAATGAATTTTTTTTTGTTTGTTTGTTTGTTTTTTTTTTGGAAACTGGGTCTTGCTGTTTTTGCCCATGGAACCGCAGGCTCTTGTTGCCCAGGGTACCACAGACTCAAGCAATCCCCAGCCTCAGCTTCCCAGGTAGCTGGGATTACAGGCATGCGCCACCACACCCAGCTATTTTTTGGAACTAGGTCTCACTACGGGCCCCAGGCAGGACTCGAACCGCGATCCC
>PVHY01029283.1:0-14438 GCA_004024945.1 Uropsilus gracilis | reverse complement strand
TGGAAGAGTAAGCTGAAGGTGGCAAGGAGCCGTAGTGGCTGGCAAAAGAGTGGCCGGTGTGGAGAGTGTGGCACCACAACAAGGTGGCATAATGAGCTGGTACCTGGAGATGGCTAGGGATGGGGAAAGCTGATCTGTTGATCAGCCATTGTGGAAGAAGTTTGAAGAGACTTGGAGAAGTAGAGCAGCTCAGAACACTGGAGAAGAAGCAAAGAGAAGACGCCGGAGAAAGACTGGACTTTGCCAAAATGCCTGCCTCTGAGGTTTGGAGGAGCAAAGGGGCACCATCTTGGATATGTGTCTTTGGGAGCTTTGGACTGAAAATGGTGCCTGGATTGAGCCGAGCACGGTGGTGAGTGCCTGTAAGCAGCAGCCTAGGAAGCGGCTAGGGCTAGGGATCGTGGTTCAAGTCCCACTCGGGGCAACATAGCGAGACCTAGTACCCAAAACTAGCTGGGTGTGTGGCGCGTGCCTGTCATCCCAGCTACCTGGGAAGCTGAGGCTGGGGATGGCTTGCGTCTGTGGTACCCCGGGCAACGAGAGTCTGCAAAAATAGCGAGACCTAGTCTCAAAAAAGAAAGAAAAGAAAAAGAAAATGGTGCCTGGGGTAAGATAACTGCCACTTGTGGCTTTGAGGACTTTTTCTTTCCCTGGTTAATCTCCCTTGTTAATAAACCCTGTTGTTGAGGTGCATTTGAGGGGCAGCTGCTAGGTGCGGGTGAAGAAAGCTGGGCCACATTTGAAGATGTTTTCCCTGTGGCTTGTTGGTTGGCGGCTTCTGCTCCTTCCGACCTGACTTCAGATTGACAGTACATTGATAAGACAGCCACATCAGGGAACCCAGAAAGGGTCAGAGTATTTCCCTGGACTTGACGTACAGACGCCGGCAGAGGCTGTTCTCTCCCACTGGCCCCAGTGGCACTGCCCACCGCCTGTTCCCTAGGAGCACGCTCCTGGTGTTCCCAGCATCTACAGGCTGGACCGTGCCCTCCCCAGAAGGAAGCCCTAAGCCCTAGCGCAACTGGATTTGCAGGCGAAGCTGATGGGAGATAATTAGGTTTAGAAACAATCATAAGTTGGGGGGAGGGGAGGAGCCTGAAGAAAGCAGTGCCTTGTTTTTCTTCTGTTTTTTTTTGTTTGTTTGTTTTGAGACCAGGTCTCGCTATTTTTGCCTGTGGAACCGCAGGCTCATGTTGCCCGGGGTACCACGGACTCAAGCCGTCCCCAGCCTCAGCCTCCCAGGTAGCTGGGATGACAGGCGCGCGCCACCACGCCCAGTTATTTTTTTTTGGGACCAGGTCTCGCTACGGGCCCCAGGCGGGACTCGAACCGCGATCCCTAGCCCCGGCCGCTTCCTAGGCTGAAGCTTACAGGCACGAGCCACCGTGCCCGGCGAGAAAAGCAGTTTCCACTGTGCCAGTCGCCCGGGCCGTGGCGTCTTGCTGTGGCGGCCAGGCTGTGAGCCGCCCCTCTGGCTACGAGTGCCAGGTTCCCACTGACTGTCACGCTGCAAGCTTTCCCCCCGACAGACAGTATATTCGGCTGAAAACGGTTTCCCCTTATCTGC
Source organism: Uropsilus gracilis (assembly GCA_004024945.1). Classification (NCBI taxonomy): domain Eukaryota; kingdom Metazoa; phylum Chordata; class Mammalia; order Eulipotyphla; family Talpidae; genus Uropsilus; species Uropsilus gracilis. Next base: position 12,871 of record PVHY01029283.1, on the reverse strand, counting down.
AGTTCCAGCTCCCTGACACCCCAGGGACGTACCCCAGTAGGGTACCCCAGTGGTCTAGGACTCCTCAGGGGGGCTCTTCTCCCCGCCGCCTTGGGGCTTCTCGAGCTGATCTGCTCCGGGTTCTCCTGCGGCTGCTTTCAGCTGGTGGGTCAGCTGGGGAGCCCTGGCCTCCGGCACACAGCCCCTCCATGCACTGCCCTGGCTTCCGCACCGCTGGGCAGCCATCCAGAGCCCCGGGAAGCTGCAAGGCCTCCTCCATCCCTGAGCGAGGAAGCCAAAGCCGCCATTGCCCCCAGACGCCCCCGGCAGACAAGCCAGAGGGCAGGCCGGGCTGGAGGCCACCTCTGCACCAGGTGCCTGAAGCCCAACAGCAAGAGGCAGGCAGGGTGGGGGGAGGGAACGCCTCCACCGGAGCAGCCACCACTCGCCACCCCGTGGAGCCAGGGCTGGCCAGGGCCACGGCTGCCCAGGGAACATCTCAGCTGACGTGCTGGTCGCTCCCGAACAGCACAGGCTCTGGCTGTCTCCCGATGATCCTGTTAGCGGAACCTGGCGAGCCACACGTCTGTCTGCTGTTCTCGGAATCCGGAGCTCGAAGCAGAGTGTTGCTTTCTCCCTAGCGAGCTGCTCATGGCATCAGCAGCTGCTCTTTTTTTTTTTTTGAGACCAGGTCTTGCTATGTTGCCCAGGGTGGTCCCAATCCGGCGGCTTCAAGCTATCCCCAGCCTCAGCCTCCCAGGTCGCTGGGATTACAGGTGCCTGCCACCACACCCGGCTGCGTTTTCGAGACCAGGTCTTGTTATGTTGCTCGGGGTCGTCTCGAACCTGCGAACTCAAGTGATCCCTGGCCTCTTGCCTCCCAGCGCTTGGATTACAGGTGCGTGCCACCACGCCCAGCTAGCGCTAGTTGCTCCTTTTAATTGCCATGTCTGAGGCACGAGCTCAACGAGATGAAGACAGTTCCTCCCACGAGCACAGCCCCGACCTCTGCAGAAGGTGGCCTGCAGAGCTCCCGTTGGTGGGACTCGGCCTCTCCAACCACCTGGAGGCACGGACTGACCGCCGCTGCCCGCTGCCCGGCACCACACAGGAGGGGCGTGGAGAACGTCGTCACCCAGGCTGTGTCTGGTTCTGCTGTGCACGAGGGTGCGTCTTCACCCCCAGTGTCTCAGAAGGGAGTGTGGCGGAGTTGAAAGCTCAGGCTCTGAGGACAGGCTGGCTGAGGGGATTTTGCTGGCCGGTAGCGCCCCCAGCTGTGGGGTGTCAAGGCAGCACTTGACCCTTGAACTTTAGGCCACTTGGGTGGCCTCACCTGACTCAAGGGCTTGCTGCGGGCACCCCTTGCGACAACACTGGGGGGCACTTGGCAGACAGCCAGGCACCTGGTGGGCATGGAGGAAGACCAGCAAGCCCTGCGCTTCCACGCTCTCTCTCTCCTGCTCTGAGGCCACCTGCTCTGCTGAACTGCTGCCCGGAGCTACCTGACGCCAGCGCCTCCCTGGCAGAACGACCTACGCGAAAGAAAAGGTTTTGGGAAACAGGGGCGCAGGGGGGTCCAGATGCTGTCACGCCTGCTCCGTCAACAGCCTATTTCCTCTCTGCTCTTGCTGCAACCTCATCTCCGGGCAAGCAACTGATTTTTTTTAACCTTTAGTTTCTTTTTTAACCTTTAATTGCTATATAATTTCTTTTTTTTTTTTTAAGACCAGGTCTCACTATGTTGCTGGGGTAGTCCTGATCCCGCGGACTCAAGCAATCCCCAGCCTCAGCCTCCCAGGTAGCTGGGATTACAGGCGCCTGCCTCCGCATCCGACTGCTTTTTCTTTTCTTTTTATTTCCATTGTCACAATGCACATTTAATCAAAAAGTTCGTCCCACTTCCTCATAATCCTTCTCTAGGACTCCCAAATCCTCCCTAGCCTCAGAGAACTCCCCGTACTCTATGCCTTCTCTAACGTACCAATGGACAAGTGCCTTCTTGGCAGACGTGAGGTCAAACTTGCGGTTCAGGCGGGCCCAGGCCTCTACAATTGCTGTGGTGCTGCTCAGCATGCAGACTGCCCCCTGGACCTTGGCCATCTCCCCTCCTGGTGTGACTGTGGGTGCTTGTCTGTTGATGTCCACCTTGAAACCAGTTGGACACCAATCTACAGACTGAACAGAGTCCTTTGACGTAACACTGCCGACTGCTTTTTCAAGACCAGGTCTCGCCATGTTGCCCAGGGTAGTCTTGAACCCACAAACTCAAGTGATCCCAGGCCTCAGCCTCCCAGCACTTGGATTACAGGCGCACACCACCATGCCCGGCTATTCATTCATTTCCCGCTTCCCTGTTGAGGGCTCGTTTCCCCCACTGCTTAGCAGAGACCTTTCCTGTCTCACCCACGGCTGCCCCTGCCTGCCACCCACCCCGCCCCGGTGCCAGGAAGAGCATGTGGCACATAGTAGGTCTCCAGTAAGGTGGGTGAACGGACACAAGGACTGGTGTGGAACCCACCAATTCCCTGAGGCCGGCAGGGCCGGCTCTGCTTTGCGGAAGCCCCTAGCAGCAAGCCCACCTCTTATAACACTGCAGCTCCTCCTGCACCAGCAGTAGCTGCGACTTGAGCTTGTTGCGCTCCTGCAGCACGTCCCGCAGCTCCTGCAGGGTGAAGCGTGGCCGGTTGGGGTCCGTGAGGTCCACCACCATCTTGTCCGGTCCCAAGCTTGCCTGGAAGAAACGATGTCCCTCATAGAGCTTCTCCCCGAGGAGGGACGGTCCCCCCAGGAGGTAAAGCTTTGTTATTCCCAGGGGCCCCAGGAGATGCGACTCTGCCCGTGACAAGTTTGGTTTTTTGTTTTTTGTTTGTTTGTTTTTGAGACCAGGTCTCGCTCTGTTGCCCGGGGCAGTCCCAAACCCACGGACTCAAGCGATCCCCAGCCTCCCTGCAGCCTTCCAGGTAGCTGGGATTACAGGCGCACGCCAGGTCTCCTGGCACAGACAAAAGGCCCCCGCCAGCTCCCCAGCTTGCAGACAGCAGACTGTGGGGCTTGTCAGCCCCCGTGAGCATGCGAGCCAACTCTTAGAACAAACAGCCTCTCATAGCTAGATCTCCTATCGGTCCTGTTTTTCTGAAGAACTGTGAGGGCTACTGGGGACGAGAAGGGGAATCCAACACTTGACAGCAAAATGGCAGTTAACTGTGCAAGATGACCAAGTCGGAAAACCATTCAAGACGACCTTACGAAGAGTCGGTGTGGGCAAAATGAATGAACGGAGTTAAGGCTTTTGGGTGAAAGTCTGGTCGAGAACCGGCTGCTTCTACACAGTTTCCTGCGGGCGACTTACAGTTGCAAAGGGAACAGAGGCACCTGCACGGAGCAGACAGCCTCAGCCACCGCCTTGGCCAAGGGCCCCGCGCTAACACCACCAGCAACAACAAACAGGGCGCCTCCTGACACCCAGCCCTGAGGAGGCCCGGCGTCGCCCCAGCGGCATTCCTGTCAGCCACGCCTGGCTTGTGCCCGATCGGAGCAGACCTCAGAATGCGTCCAAATGGAAGGACAGACCGCCCTCCGAGGTGTAATCTTCAAAAACGCCAAGGTTGGGAAAGACAGGGAAGTGCCGGGGGGCCTTTATTTGAATCCGCTTAGACTAGAGGTGGCCAGAGGTCGGTGTTGGCTGAAGGCGCTGCTGCATCACAAATAGATGCTGTGAAGGGCCTCACTGCAAACTCTGAGTCGGAATGGAACATCAGGTGGCAGCGCCTTATCAGCCTCTCTCCTTGAATCTGCGCACTCCTCGTGCCTGCCTGAGAGTGTCTCCGGACAAGACACATAAGCCTGTGGACACAGGACCCTCATCTTCTACTAATCTTGCAGCTAATAAACATTGTTCAAACAGTTGAGCAAAAATGAGTGAATATGTAAGTCAGTGTGTGTGTGTGTGTGTGTGTGTGTGTGTGTGTGTGTGTGTGTCTGTATGCAGATGCAGGCTTCGGGCTTCATTTCCTAAGATGGCTAGACAGACACACGCACCTGCACCCAGGTGAGAGCAGAAAGGGTTACAGGTTCTATGGTACTTATCTTGTAACTCTTCTGTAGACTTGGAACTTTTCAAACTAAAGGTCAAGACAGGAAATGTTGGGAAACAACCTGAAAGTCCGGGGACAGAGTCTAGCTAAAGACACGGAGGCTCAGCCTCATCGGGACACACCACAGGCGATAAAATGGCTGAGCTCGTGGTGGGGAGAAATGCACAGATGCCAGGTTCCCCCTCTCATGCGGGTGAGCTCAGCACATCCACAGACACCCTGAGTGCAGGGGCTGTGGGGGACCGGCACTGCTTGAACCTCCTTGGAGTGCAGCTTGACAAAACTTGGCAACACTTCCCAGCATTGCAAAGCGCCTTTCCTTCCACCCAGAGAGCACATTTTCCTTTCTTTGTTTGAGACCACGTCTCGCTATGTTGCCCGTGGAACCGCAGGCTCACGTTGCTCGGAGTACCCTGGACTCAAGCGATCCCCAGCCTCAGCCTCCCAGGTAGCTGGGATTACGGACACGCGCCACCACGCTCAGCTATTTTTTGAGACTGGGTCTCCTACGTTGCCCTAGGCGGGCCTCAAACCCGCAGACTCAAGCAATCCTGAGTCTCAGCCTCCCGTCCTAGGCTTGGGATTAAAGCCGTGGGATTAAAACCGCGACTGGCCTGGAGAGCCCATTTCTTCGAGACGCTGCCCCTGGGGTCACTGGCACTTGGCAGGGCTGCTCATGGCTACCTGAGCTAAGAGCAAACGCCAGGAAAGTAAATGTCTTTGACAGCAGAAAGGAGCCTGAAGAAGCCACCACATATCTGCCCGACAACAAGGTCCTGACGGGTTCCCAACGGGTGACCACCCACCTCAGTCACCCCTGGAGACCCGAACAACCTGGTCCGTTGCTGTCCAGGAGGGTGAGCCCACACCCAGGAGGAAGATATAGCTCCAGAAAAAGAAAAGACCAGCGGGCTTGCAGCTAGAGGAGCTGGAGTGATAAGAGGGGGGAAGGAGGCGAGGGGGATGTGGGGTGGGGAGTAAGGGGTACACTACAGCAATGCCAACATGACCAACGATAATTACAAAATAGAAAAAATTTAAAGTAATTATTAAAAAACATGAAAAAAAATAAATGTCTTGAGAGGAACACTGGTTAAGCAGAGGTTTGTGTGTGTGTGTGTGTGTGTGTGTGTGTGATGCACCCTTTTGGCAGCCTGGTGAAGCCTCCAAGGGTTTTTAGAGAGAAAGGAACCACCCTAAAGCCACCAGGCAACAGTAAAGAAGCAAAACAGAAAATAACCGATGCGCGCGAAGATGTGGGAAAACACACCTTGATGCTCTGCTGGTGAGGACGGGTCATGGGGCAGCCCGATGGGAAACTGTACGGCAGACCCGTCAACAACTGAAAATCAGCATGTCTGGTAATCCTACTTTTGGGGATTGGGTCCCCACAGGGACCACAGAGGCCCTTTACACCCATTCCCAGCAGCATCCCTGACAGCAGCCAGGGGGTGGCAGTGACCGGCTAGACTTGGTTTCATTCATATATATATATTTTTTTTTGCCTCTGGAACCGCAGGCTCACGTTGCCCGGGGTGCCACAGACTCAAGCCATCCCCAGCCTCAGCTTCCCAGGTAGCTGGGATGACAGGCGTGTGCCACCACGCCCAGCTAGTTTTTTGGAACCAGGTCTTGCTACGGGCCCCAGGCGGGACTCGAACCGCGATCCCCAGCCCCAACCGCTTCATAGGCTGAAGCTTACAGGCACAGGCACGAGCCACCGTGCCCAGCCCATCTCACTCATATTCAGACGAACAACATGTGGGCCATGCATGGAGTGGAACAGCATCCAGGCTGAAAAAAGGACGGGAATTGGGTTTCATGCTGTACAATGACTGCATCTTGGGGGCATCCTGGTAAATGCAGTAAGTCAGTGACTGAAGGGAGCATATCATGAAGTTCCATTGTTCATGCCATACGCACAATTGGCAAATTCACAGAGATTTAGGCCAGGCACCGTGGCTCGTGCCTGTAAGCTTCTGCCTATGAAGTGGCCGGGGCTAGGGATCACGGTTCAAGTCCCACCTGGAGCCCGTAGCGAGACCTAGTTCCAAAAAAATAGCTGGGCATGGTGGCGTGTGCCTGTAATCCCAGCTACTTGGGAGGCTGAGGCTGGGGATGGCTTGAGTCCGTGGTACCCCGGGGCAACGAGAGCCTGCGGTTCCACGGGCAAAAATAGTGAGACCTACTCTCAAAAAAATAAAAAAAAATTCACAGAGATTCGAAGGAGAACAGTAGTTCCCAGAGTCCGGAGGGAGGCGGCAAGGGGGAGTCGGTGTCAAGCTCAGTGTTTCAAGGTGACGGCCTTCTGGGAAGACAGTGCGAACTGCGCCTGCTCTAAAGATGTGACTGCGCTGCTGCCCCTGCAAAAATGTTTACCTAGAAAAACCTTCCTTATCAGAGATAGCAACGCCCTGTGAACTGTCCTCCTGCCCCCAATTACCTCAAAACTTAATGTTAACCAGTTTAATTGTACCCTCACCGTTTGCCTTCCTTGGAAATTCACCCGGCCTCTCTCTATACCCCTTGCTTTTGTTACTAGTCAGTTCGGTGCTTCCAAGTCAACCCTTAGCCTCCCTAGCTACAAAAATCTCTCCCATGGTCTTTTTCTTGCAACTTGAGCTCAGCCGCCAACATGGCCCTTATCCGAGGCTAAGATGATACATTTTATGTCTACTTTCTCACAAGCAAAAATAATAAAGAAAGAATAAAGCTTAGTTCTGTGACCTGTCTGGTGGCCCTCCCCCACCCTTGTCCTCAGGCCCATGGCCTGGGAGGAAAATGTGTCATCTCATGTTGGCTGAAGAAACATGTCCAGCGAGCCCCAAGCAGGAAGTCACTCAGCCCCAGAGCAGACCACACCGTTTACACCAGTGGGGGGTAGGGGTGGGGAAGGGCCTTCCTCCAGATCCTTGGGTTTAGAGTTGAAGGGGAAGGGGAAAGGGCACCAAATGTGAGTCATCCTGGCCAGTCACTTTACAGCTCCTGAATCGCAAAAGCAGGCGACTCATCAAATACTCAGCTGTCTCCTAGGATGGACACTGCAGTAGAATCTTAGCTACAAAGAGGACGGTCCCAGGAAATAGCGAACAGTTGAAATAAAAGCGCAGGAGAAAGCGCAGGAGGAAAGCTGCTGGAAACCCCCCTATGCATGTCAGTCCTGTGACCATCTTCGCTGAGAATCTCACCGCTGTTTAACCCTGCTGTATCCACAGCATGAGGCTCACTCTGTGATCTCATTCTAGTGCCGGCTAGATGAGAAGGGACTTTGTCTAAGTTGCCTCCATAGCTCCGGAGTCCAGTACAGGGCAGCCGCTCACACGCATCTGATGTCAGCACCGCAGATAAGCTCAAGTGCCTGCACGTTAGTCCTCAGGCAGCCCTGGGTTCAAATTCTGCTGCACCTCTCACTTGCTGCCAGACCTTAGGCAAAGTACTCAATTGCATTATGCCTCCGCTTCTGTAAAATGGGTATAATAATGAGATACACGACTGAACCATGCAACTCAGAGTTGCAACAGAATTTAAAAACACTAGATTAGCCTGGCACGGTGGCTCATGCCCGTGAGCTTCAGCCTATGAAGCGGCCGGGGCTAGGAATCACGATTCAAGTCCCACCTGGGGCCCTAGCGAGACCTAGTTCCAAAAAACTAGCTGGGCGTGGTGGCGCACACCTGTAATCCCAGCTACCTGGGAAGCCGGGGCTGGGGATTGCTTGAATCTGTGGTACCCCGGGCAAAGAGAGCCTGCGGTTCCACAGGCAAAAATAGCGAGACCCAACCTCAAAATAAATAAATAAATAAATAAATAAATAAATAAATAAATAAATAAATAAATAAATAAATAAAAACTCTAGATTAGGCAACTATTGCTGTGCACCGTGTTGGTAGGGGTGAGTCAGGGTAAACTGTTACTTTGAACTTTTGTCTCACCAATATTGGGTTTAGTCAAATGTAATTTTATAAAAACAGATGTGTAACATGCATGAAGTAAGATGCACTAATCCTGATTTTATGGCTTTATGATTTTGAGTACCTGTAAATACCCAGGTTAAGACATGGAACATTACTAGCTCTGTATAAATTTTCCCTCTCTCCCCACCACTCTCCCCTCCACGGGGTTACCATCAATCTGCTTTCTATGGATAAGATTAACTTGGTTGTTCCTGAATTTCATATAAGTACACCGTGCTTGGTTTCTCTCATTGTAACATCTGTGAGCTCTATGCACACAGGTAGCTATAGCTTTTTCATTATTGTGTAGTATTCCATTACATGGATATACCAGCATTAAAATATCCATCCCTCTTGCATTTGGATTTTTCTAGTTTGGTACAATTATGAATAAAATGTAAACAACTTTTTTTTTTTTTTTTTTTGGGATTCTAGAGACTAGTTTAGAGACAAGTATGCTATGCTGCCCAGGGTAGTCCTGAACCCGTGGACTCAAGTGATCCCTAGCCTCAGCCTCCCAAGGGTAGGACTAAAGGCACATGTCATCGTGTCCAGCAAAAATGTAAACATTTTTTGTGATCATTAGCCCTCATGTCTCTTAAAATGTATTTCTTACTTGGGGCCAAAGATTCCCCAAGTGTGATGCCTGGACCAAACCATCAGCCTCACCCAGGAACTCGTTAAAAATGTAACTTCAGGTCCCACTCCAGACTGAACTAGAAACTGGGGCTTGGACCCAGCCATCTGTGGGGTTTTTTGTTTCCACTCCCCAGCAATCTGTTCCACTGCAGTCTTTCCCACCGCCCAGCAACCTGTGTTTTCATGGACATTCCGAGCCACTGGTCATGCTGCTGAAAGCTTGAACACTGCCGCCTCAGGTCACCGTCAAAAGCACAGCACCAGCACCTGCTCGTGCCCAGTGCACCATCCCGCTGCTCCTGTCTGAGGCCGGGGTCCTCCCGACTCCGGGGTGCCGATGACAGAGACCCTGCCCTTGTGCCCTTGCAGTCGGGGTGCCGATGACAGCGACCAGGTGGGCGCTCCCCCTGCAATCTCCGCTGACTGCCCCTCCCCCCCCCCACTCACCTCCCCGCTGGCCGCTGCTGGGGCCTCTCTCCGCAGCAGCTCCACCTCCTTCCTGAGGCTGTCCCGCTCGAGCCTCAGTTCCTCCGAGGTCAGGTGGCCCTGGCTGACCAGCGTCTCCAGCATCTCCAGGACGCGCACGATCTTGAACTGCAGCTGCGTCACCCGGGGGTCGCTGCCCAAGGCCATCAGCTCGCGGCCCACCACGTAGGAGATGTCGTACACGTCCTCGGTGGTCAGCTGTGAGGGGCTCTTGCCCAGCGCGCCCTCGGGGCCGTCCTCGTCCTCCTCGCTGTCCTCCTCCTGCTCCTGCTCCCCCGGCCCCTCCACCTCCCCGCGCAAAGGGGGCTCCTCCATGGCGCTTTCTCGAGTCTCAGCCCAACTTCCTCCCGGCGAGAAACTTTCCGGAGGCCCCGCCTGTCCCCGCCGCTGGCGCCCAGCAGCCAACCAGCGCACGAGGGCGGGATGTGGGGTTCGGTGGGGAGGCCCCTCGGGACCGTGAGCGCCCACCCTCACCCTCCTCGCCTGGCCGAGAGCGGCCTCCGGGCCTGGGCGAGGGAGGCGGGGGCAGAGGCTGGGGAGGTGGAGGAGCCACGGTCAGCGTGGGGAGCGGCCGGCCCCGCCCCTGGCGACGGCAGCCGCGTTTCCATGGAGACCGGCGCTCACAGAGGGCCTGTCCACGCTCTGGCATCTGGGCCTCGGATGTGCATTGTGCGTGGGGAAGGTCCGGCTGGTGGGGGTGTTTTCCGAAGCCCTCCGCTGCAAGTCCGAAAATGGAGGGGGGGTGGGACACTGGCCACGGAGACCCAGGCCTGGGGTGGGGGATGGGCTGGTGCCCCAGAGCTCCGTCCCTTCTCTGTCCAGCTGGGCCCTTCTCTGTCCAGCCGCAGGAGATGCTTCGTGGGGAGTGGGGCGTCCGAGAGGCAGCCCACCCGGGCGCAGGGACAGAAAACGCTGGGGGAACGCTGCGTGGCTCAGCTGCGCCCCGGGCTCTGCCCCTCAAAACTGCCCGGCCAGCCTCTGCCCTGCGGGAGGAGGAATACACAAGACAAACCGCAGCTTGGAAAGTCAGCAGCGTGTGGAGGCGCACAGGGTCAGTATTGGGAGGCGGAGGGGGGGTTAGCAGTGTGGATCAATAAGGCAAGCGAATTAGTTTAGGTTTGTGATCATGGGAAAGAGACAGGAGCCAGGGCTGTCCCAGGAGAATCTTGGCAGCTTTCCTGGTGGCAGACGTACCCACGCGGAGGATCTGGAACCAGGGTGCAAACTCTTTGCAGAGGGCACCGTGTTCTAATAATCGAAGCCAGGCTCCTGGGGGAGGGTTCAACCATCCAAAACTCTCACAGACACAACAGAGAGATTCGAGACCAAGGAAAACGCTAGATTTACCATCAACAAAATGCGGTCTGTCCCTCCGATGGAACATGACATACCCATAAATAGCAATGAAGGAATAAAATGGAGAACCCAGGAAAAAATACCCTGCATGTAGTATCCAACGACTTCTCAACAAGCAGGTTCAATGGAGGTGTCTTTACGTTTTTATTTTATTTTATTTATTTTTTTGAGACTAGGTCTTGCTATTTTTGCCTGTGGAACCACAGGCTCACATTGCCCAGGATACCACAGACTCAAGCGATCCCCAGCCTCAGCTTCCAGGTAGCTGGGATGACAGGCGCGCACCACCACACCCAGCTATTTTTTTGGGACTAGGTCTCGCTGTGTTGCCCCGAATGGGACTTGAACCGCGATCCCCAATCCCTGCCATGGCTTCCTAGGCTGCTGCTTACAGGTACGTGCCACCGTGTCTGGCCCAATGGAGTCATCTTTAAAGCAGATGCATTGGGAAAACTAGACACCCACATGCAAAAGTATGAAGTGTCATCATCTACAAATATTAAATGAAAACAGATTTACAGACCACAAACTATAAGACTTGAAAAAAAATGAGCTGGGCATGGTAGCATGCGCCTGTAATCCCAGCACTGGGAGGCTGAGACCGAGGATCGCTTGAGTTGGTATGTTCAAGACTACCCCAGGCAACATAGCAAGACCTAGTGTCTAAAAAATAGCTGGGCATGGTGGCGTGTGCCTATAATTCCAGCTACATGGGAGGCTGAGGCCTGGGATCACTTGAGTCCCCAGGATCGGGACTACCCCGGGCAACATAGCGAGACCTAGTCTCTAAGAAAAAAATAAAAAATGAGGAAAGTTTCACAGCACTGGGTTGGATCATGGTTTCTTGGACCTGATATTAAAAGTGCAACAAAAGAAAGTGCAACAAAAGGCAACAAAAGAAAAAAAATACATAACACAAACTATATTAGTAGCTAAAACTTACGCATCAACGACCATAATTAATAAAGTTGAAAGGCAACTGATAGAATAAGAAAAAAAAATCTGCAAATTGTAGCTGATAAGGGGTGAATAGCCACAATATATAAAGAACTACAATAATTCAATAACAACTTGATTTTTAAAAAATGGGCAAGGCCGGGCACGGTGGCTTGTGCCTGTAAGCTTCAGCCTATGAAGCGGCCGGGGCCAGGGATCGCGGTTCAAGTCCCGCCTGGGGCCCGTAGTGAGACCTGGTTCCAAAAAAATAGCTGGGCGTGGTGACGCGTGACTGTAATCCCAGCTACCTGGCAAGCTGAGGCTGGGGATGGCTTGAGTCTGTGGTACCCTAGGCAACGTGAGCCTGTGGTTCCATGGGCAAAAATAGCGAGACCTAGTCTCAAAAATAAATAAATAAATAGATAGATAGATAGATAGATAGATAGATAGATAGATAACTAAATAACTAAATAAATAAAAATAAATTAAAAATGGGCAAAGTAAAGAGATAGACCAAATTCCTCGCATGGTATTAGTAAGCAGAATTTAACAGTGCAGCCGGGCATGGTGGCTCGTGCCTGTAAGCTTCAGCCTATGAAGCGGCCGGGGCTAAGGATCGCGGTTCGAGTCCCGACTGGGGCCCGTAGCGAGACCTAGTTCCCAAAAATAGCTGGGCATGGTGGCGCACGCCTGTAATTCCAGCTACCTGGGAAGCTGAAGCTGGGGATCGCTTGAGTCTGCGGTACCCTGGGCAACAAGAGCCTGCGGTTCCACGGGCAAAAGTAGAGAGACCGAGTCTCAAAAAAACAAAGAATTTAGCAGTGCATAAAAAGTTTATTCCTTATGTGCCTGAAGGGTTTATTCCAGGAATGCTAAGCTGGTTCCAAAAATCAGTCTGTGTGATCCTTCTGTCCTATCAAGGAGCAAAGGAATCAACAGGAAAACAACTAAAGCTCAGGTTTGCAGGAAATAAGATCAATGTGTAAAAGTCAACTGTATTTCTATTTACTTGCAAGGAACAATCTGAACATGAAATTAAGGAAATAAAGCAATTTACAAAAGCATCAATAAGAAAACTCATAGCCGGGTGTGGTGGCTCGTGCTTATAATCCGAGTGCTGGGAGGCAAGAGGACAGGGATCACTTGAGTTCACGGCTTCAAGGCTACTCCAAGCAATAGAGCGAGACCTGGTTCTTGAAAAAGCAGCTGGGCATGGTGGTAGGCACCTACCTGGGATCCCAGCTACCTGGGAGGCTGAGGCTGGGGCTCGCTTGAGTCTGTGGGATCAGAACTACCCTGGGCAATATAGTAAGACCTAGTCCAAAAAAGAAAGGAAGAAAGAAAGAAAGAAAATGAAAACACAAACACTGCACTGTAAATGTGGCCTCCTGGCAGGAACTGCCATCTTCCAGGGCGTCACCAGAACAC
>PVHY01029282.1:0-14430 GCA_004024945.1 Uropsilus gracilis | reverse complement strand
TTTGTCTCAGAAGCAAGGACTCATTTGTTGCTCTTAAATGGACACATTTGGTCTGCTAACCAAAAACCATCTATTAATTTAACCTACCAGTTGAGCATGTACTATGTGCCAGGCACTTTTAACTTCTGGGGGTACATGGTGAACAAGACTTGTCCATACTGTCATAACATTTACCGTTTAAGTGGGAATTGCAGATTTCACACAAGTAGAACACAAAGAGGTGGTTTAAGTGCGCTAAGGATTATTAAGAATGAGTTGGAAGCCAGCTCTGCAGAACTGTAAGGGAGGGTTTTATTGCCAATGTTATTTTTTTTTTTTTTGAGATTAGATCTTACTATGTTGCCCAGGGTTGTTCCAAACCCATGGACTCAAGTGACCTCTAGCCTCAGCCTCCCAGGTAGCTGGGATTACAGGCTGCGACACCATGCCCGGCTATTTTTTTGAGACTAGGTCTCACTATGTTGCCTGGGCTAATCTTGAACCCATGGACTCAAGGGATCCCTGGCCTCAGCCTCCCAGTGCTGGAATTACAGGCACACACCACTGTAGCTGGCTCTTGCCTCTGTGACTTTTAAGCAAAGACTTGACCATTACTACTACTTGGGGAAATAGACTTCCAGACACAGGGACTCGAGGGAAAAAGAAAGTGGAATTGCATGTTTGAGATAAAGTGTGACTTGGAGTCAGCTAGTGGAGCGTGGTTAAAGAGGGAGAGGTAAATAGATGCTGATCATATGGTCATGGAAATAAGTATGCATTTTAAGAATAATGAGAACTATCAACCTTCTTTATGTAGAAAATCGCATGATGTTACATAAGTTTTAATTGGCTCTATAGTGTGAAGACAAGATTGTAGTTATTAGAGGGTGGGATGGGCAAGAACGAGAGCAGGAAGGCCACTTAGGAGGATCATGTAGAAGATAAAGTGAAAGGTGAGTGAGGTTTGTTGTTCCTGACCTGGAAGAGTGGAAAGATACTGATGAATTTGGAATAAAGTTTATTTGTAAAGTCAGAGAGCTAATATATTGATGTATTGGGTGCAGAGGTGAGGAATAAGAGAATTCAGTGGTGAAGGAATGAGAGATTCCTTGGCATTTGGTTTGTGCAGATAACACCTGGCTAATACTCCAGGTGTTAAAAAAACTAAAAGTCATTAAGAACTCAATTCTTACAACAAAGTGAGCTAAAGGAGCTAAATTAGTCTCACTTGGTGCTATTTAACACTTTTTCCCAGCCAGAAGTGATTTTGCAGGGTTATTTGGCAATATTTGGAGGACTCAGATTGTTACCATGGGGGTAGGGGGAGCAGATGTGCTGTTGGCCAATTGGTAGAAGCCAGAATGCTGCTAAGAATCTTTATAATACATGGGGCAGACCCAACAGGAAGAATAACCTGATACAGAGAGTCAGTAGTGCTGAAACTGGGAACCTGCTCTAACTCATCAAGTTTGGTCTAATAGGAGATCTGGATTCCTGTAAAGTGGAAAATACGTCAGGGACAAAACATTTACACCAATTTTTCCTCTTTTGGTCTTGTGTGTTTCCCATAAGTAATCTAGCTGAAATCAGTATTCTCTTCTGGCATATTTTGCAGTGTCACTAGTGAAACGGTTAGACTTCCTGTATTGTAGGCATTGATTTTCTAGGCCTCAGTGGAACTGTACTAGAAGAGCAAAGGACTTAATGAAATCTCCACTGACAGTGATCTGTAATCTCTAGTAGTTAGAGATTGGCCAATAACTCAAAGGTTAGAAAATAAAGTTCTAACAATTTAGAGTTCTCAGTGGAGGAAATGGATATTTTCAATCTTGTGAGGTCTTCAGACATCTTCTAGTCTTATCAGAATATTTACTTGTCAGGAGAACAAGTGAAGACATTATGACTTTTTTCTTTATACATATTTAAACCCCATACAAGTCCCCTCCCCCAATACAAAATCCTCAGATTTCTCTTGTCCCTTTCCTGCTTAATCTCTGTGACTGCCCCCTATCCAAGAGATTATAGCAGCAAACTCACAGCAAAGCTTCACCTTGCTGACTGACCCCTGATTGGGACATTAGGTGAGCCAGGGAGCTTTTCATGTCAGAAGACTCTGGAGGTTAAGTCAACCATCATACAGATGTGCAGGATAATCAGGCAGCCCGTGACGCAGGAGTGGTCAGTGAGAAGCTAAGAAAGTATCCACTAAGGCAGGTCCATCCTGACTCAGAAATGGGCAGCCTTATGTTCTCTGCAATGGGAGACCAAGGGGGATCTTCCCTGTTCTGCCTCAGTGAAGTTACTTCATTGCATTGAAACCGTTCCTTTAAGAAAACCCATCATGTTGCTTGGCTGCTTTGTTTGTTTACAGTCCCAGAATAGGATGACTCAAAATACTGGGACTTGACTTTTTTTTTTTTTTAAATTGGCTAAAAGAGACATTATTCTAGTGGGATTCAGGAATGGAAAATAGCAGAGGGTGTTTTTGTACTGTATGGGAATCCTTGACCAGAAACTGGCTGTACTGGTCTGCCCCATTTCTCTTAGATTCACCGGCTGTCCCCTTGGCCTTGTCCCCTGCTTCCTAATCTAGAATACCTTCCTAGGACTTGCTTTTTCCAGGTCCAGTTTCAGAAAGCCCTCTGTCCATAATTCTAGTCAACAGGTAATAAGCTAGGGGGATCAGAATCTTCTAAATTGTGGAACTTTCTCATTTTTCTCCTCAAATGTTTACAATGTAAGGACTAATTTTGTGCTGTGACTGGTTAGCTCTTTGCACTTTCTTTTTTTTTTTTTTTTTTTGAGACTAGGTTTTGCTCTTTTTTGCCCATGGAACGTTGCCTCAGGTACCAGGCACCCCACCACACCCAGCTTTTTTTTTTTTGGGGGGGGATTAGGTCTCCTGTGCTGCCCCAGGTGGGACTTGAACCGCAATCCCCAGACCCAGCCACACTCCATAGACTGACACTTAACAGGCACGTGCCGCTGTGTGCCTGGCTTTCTTTGACACTTTCTTGTCATGAATAAGTTTACTATCGGTTCTAAGGTGTATAAAAAATATAACAAAATTCCTCCATCGGTCTGCTTGTGTTGTCCATCAAAATAATAAGCAATAATTGGGTGCTGCAGAAACTCCCTCACTCATGCCTTTTACTAAAAGAAAATCAAGAGAAAGCCCCTTTTGTTTAGTGATAATTGGGGGCTTATGGGGAGAGGGATAAGAGGCTGGGAATTACTGGGAAATACAGGGTTGAGGATGACTCGGAAAGATGAAAGAAACTCTGTGTCTTCAATTTCTGCTTGCAGTCTTCTGAACTTTCTCAGCCTTGGCCTCATTCATTTGTAACAGGCAGCTGGCATTTAACCTGGTGGCTATTTTGTTTAGTAACAGGCTGTTTAAAATTTCAACCTTATGCCATCAAAACCACCGTGAGTCAGCTTTTCAGGGAACCTGTCTTTAACTATTTTGAGTTACCTCTAGTTTGTGTGATTGTATTTTTTCTGGTTTGTCACTTCCTTGAAGTGATTGATTTTCTGGAGTTGGGTAAACATTTGGCCTTTTGAGCCAGAGGTCATAAAGTAGGCAGATTTCTCCTTTAAGTTGACTTTGCGTGTTTTCCGTGTAGATACATCTCCATCTGTACAAGCCTTGACGCTACAGTCTAGCACAAAGGCACTTATAATGTCTG
Source organism: Uropsilus gracilis (assembly GCA_004024945.1). NCBI lineage: Eukaryota > Metazoa > Chordata > Mammalia > Eulipotyphla > Talpidae > Uropsilus > Uropsilus gracilis. Next base: position 10,762 of record PVHY01029282.1, on the reverse strand, counting down.
CTTCAACGTTTCTGAGGAGTCTCACTGCTTTGGAAGGAGCTCCTGTGAGATCATTTCTATCTGAGGTTACAATTACTAAAGGTATTGAGTACACTTAATTAGTGATGGGGAGAAAAAGGAAAGCTAATGGGCAAGACCATAAAGAAGGGAGAGAAAACAAAAGGTATAGGAAGTTTCAGACAAGAAGGACTGAAAAGACTTGTGGGAAGGGAAACAGGGGGACTTTGGAGGCAGGAAGGGGTGGATGCTTCCTTGGAGGATGTTTTGTTCATTTTGCACCCCTTTCAGTGGCTTTTGGCCAGCAATTAAGAGCCTCTGTTTGACCGGTTTGTGTGGTTAGCTTATTGGTGACTGGAGTTCTTGGACAGAGAACTATGTATACTAGCCATATGTAGCACCTGACCTCTGGCTTGACTTCACTGGAGGATGATTTTGCTTCTTGGTAGTTCCTGAAAAAAAAAATTTTCCCTTCCTGATATGCTTTTACTGGAAACAGTCTTTCCCATGGATTTTGGGTTTAGATGTTAGAATACTAGAGCTTCATTCCAGCATGTAATTATAGATACCTCTGGTTCATGTTAGGAGACAACACAATCCTGAGCAATTTAGCTATTAAAAAGTATTCTAGAAATCTCTGTAGTTGCAAGTCCAATTCTTTCTGCTTGGTGACTATCATCTCCATGGCTGAACTTGACTTCCGTAATAATCTTTTTTTTTTTCAAGAGAGCACAGTTCACTTGACAAGTATCATTCAACAGCAATCATAAACATTTATTAAATGTCTATTATATGCCTTATCAACTTGAATAAATTCTAAAAAATATTTAAAATGAAGATTTAGAATTTAAGTGAGGAATGGCAGAGATCATCATTCTCAGCAAAGCCCTGCTTTCATTTGTGCTTTTTATATGAGTAGAGGATGTGTGAGGCTTCCATAATTCTTGCACACACCCTTTCTGCTCCTGGCGACTGTGGCTTTAGTTTGTGGTCAGAAGGTCACAGGGTACACTATTTTTTCCCCATGTCTCAGTCAACTTGTATTTAGACCTGGATTATCTGGCAGGCAGGCAGTCTGCTCACCTTCCTTTCATTTTCTTTCCCCCCTCTTGCTTTCTCTTTCTTGCCTCCTTCCTTTCTACTTTCTCTCTGCCCTTCCTCCCCCTTCCCCTTTTAATTAATTAATGAAATCTGCAACTGCCAGGGGGGAAAAGTTTCTTTCTAGAACGAAATATAAATTTTAGGTTTATGTACTATTTTGGATTCATGCTTTCTTTTCCTTTCATTGCCATAGAATGATGAGTTTCATGGCATTTCTTTTTCTTTCATTACCACAGAATGAGTTTCTTGTATTCGGAAGGTAAAAGGATTGACTCTGAAGTGCAGTCTTCCTTGACCACCATGTTTAAAAGAACAACCCCTACTATGCCTTGTAGTTCTAGTCCCCTTTTTTGGATTTTTCTTCACACCACTTAGCACCATTTGACATAACATATATTTTAAGTAACCAACTCTGTTGTGGTATAACTTATACATAATGTTACAGAAACACTTTAGGTGTGCAGATCTGAGAGTTTTGACAAATGTATGTACGTGGACTTCTAGAGAGTCATCACCCAGCTGCTACTAGTTTGTCTCTATCAGTGTAGATTTGACTTCCCTGGTGTTCCATGTCAGTAGAATAGTGTAGTACTGCTGCACATTGGCTTCTTTTATTTACCATGTCTTTGCTAGTCATCTGTGTTGTGTGTCTCCATTCTTTTCTTCTTCTTTTTGGTAATGTGCCATTATATAAATATGCCATACTTTTTGTTCATGTATACACACATGTTGATGAACATTTTGTGTAATATGTACTTTAACTGCTTGATTATTGTTTTTCTTCTCCCCATTAGAATGTAAGACCCATAAAGGCACTGATTTTGATATAATTCATATAAAATTAACTACTTTAAAGTGAACAATTCAGTGCTATTTAGTACATTCATACTGCTATGCAACTTCCACTTCTGTTTAGTTCTGAAACATTTTCATCGCCCCAAGAGAAAACCGTGTACCTGTTAAGCAGTTCATCCCAGATGGCAGTGACCTTTTGATTTTTTATACAACTTATTTTCCAATCGTAAAAATAACAGACGCAGCACATTAAGATACTAAAAATATAAACTACAGAAAACTGCAAATTTTATTTTAATTTTACAAAAAGAGAAAAGCCACTACTATCTCAATCCTTTTAAATGGTGTATTTACTTTAAAAAAATTATTGAAATATAATCACCATATGGTATACCCATCTGAAGTATATAATTGTATGGCTGTTCGTATTTTCTCAGGTATATGCAACCATCACCACAGTTAACTGAAAAAACATTTTCTTTGCCGTGATTTTTGTTTTTGTTCATTAGTATAAAGAACAGTGTTTGGCACATAGTAGTCACATGGTACTTGTGGAATCAAATGTAGTGTGCTAATGAGTGTGCTCATGATGTGATTGCAGGTAGAGGTAGATTGGACCCTAGTTCTTTTTTTTTTTTTTTTTTTTTTGAGATTAGGTCTCGCTATTTTTGCCCATGGAACCGCAGGCTCTCGTTGCCCGGGGTACCATGGACTCAAGCAAGCTCCAGTCTCAGCTTCCCAGGTAGCTGGGATTACAGGCGCGCGCCACCACGCCCAGCTATGGACCCTACTTCTTTTGTCTTCTCTCTAGCTGAGTGCTGCGTCTCAGGACTTTTGCCAGTTCCTATGCCTGCCAAATATCAGTGTGCCATGATACTTCTGATGACTTTTGATTGGGGGGGGAGGGCTGAGTTCTTTGTCTCCTGCCTGGAAGCTCCTTGGAAGAATCCTTTAAGGTTTATGTGGGTTTTGAGGAAGATTTGGTGTTTCTAATTTGTCTTCAGAATTCAGCTGTGCTTTACAGAAAGCTTTTTATTCAGATATAAATGGAAAGCTAAAGAGGGTGAGTTGAGTGAGGCCAAAGAAATGGATCAGGGAACTAAAAATGACTCTTTTTAAAGAATTCATTCTGTATCTTATTTCTACATGGAAACATTCTCTTTCCTGCTAGAGTGGGAGAGGAGCTGCAGGCAGTGTCTGTGAGGCCATCTGTTAGAACAACACTGGTAGTGTGAGACATTGGAAGAGAATTCCTGGCCTCTCAAGTAGTGGAACTCTTTGGGGACACTGGAGTGAAAGAAAGTGATCTTTGCCCTCACCAAATGTGCACAATGTGTTTGTGAACCCAATAACTTCAATGATCGTAATAAAATATTTGCTTGAGACACACTTGTGCTTTTATATGCAGCTATTGACACACATGGATAAGCACAAATATACCCTCCTTTTAAGAAAGATAGAATGAAATGAAATTTTCTGAATTTGCTGAGTTGGGAAAACAAATTCAATAGAACTTTCTGGCAGTAGGGATTTCCTAATGGAATGAAACCTCCTTATCATCTGGACTTTAAAAATAGACTGATTTGTTTGACATAGTTTAACTAAAATCTGGTCTGAGAATTAGGCCATGGAGTTCTTTTTAACATGATGAGGTGGCTCTGGAGTTTTCAAGGAAGAGTTTCTCACCTTCTACTTTCTTCTCCCCCAGAAGGAAAATATCACCTAAGTTCTATGCTGCCCTAATTAGCCAGTGCTAAACACAAGTCTTTATACATATTTGTTGATTAAATGGAGTAATCTAGTTCTAATTGACTTTGGGGATAGTTACCCCAGTTGTGATATGAGAATTTCCTTGGTTTCTTTGGGTTCTCTTTGTCTTATCAGCCAGAAATGGAATAAAAGCCAGATAGACCAGAGACCAACAAAGCAATGAATAGCAACCTAACTTTGGGAATAACTGTTAACTCAGGCTAGTTTTAAAATCTAAATGGAGAGATATAAAATAATCTTGGTTGACTCAGAGGTGTGATTTCTTATAAGCAGTAAGTTGTGATAGTGAGTACCCTTAGCTCTTTCCATTACTTTGAAGCTAATTTCCCCCTCAACTGCAGGGTGCACCTTTATCAAAATTGAGAGGACTCTTATGATTGTGGTTGGTAGAAATTAGATCGTTTTCATCCTGAAATATCAGAACTAAGTGAACCTCAGTGCTGAGCTAGTATCCGCTGCAGTGTTTTCTGGTGTCTTTGGGGTTTAGCTTCTGGTCTTCAACTGTGTCCTGTTCAACTTCTCTCTTTCCAGGGTTCTTTATTTCAGTTCTTTCCCCATCTCTTGCTTTCCCCTTCCAAGCCTTCTCGAAACAAAGCCCATAAGGTCATTATTTCTGGAATGGCTCTCAGAGAACTAAGAAGGAAATTCTTGGTGGAGACTGTGACCAATTTCTGTTGTTGCTTGGGTCAGAGGATGACTGCTAGACACGTTTCCCTGCTGTGAATTGCCCTGAGTTCTAAATTGGAACAATGACGATCATTGAGCACTACTATGTTGTATTATAGAAACTTCACTTGGACAGTGAAAAGCTTTGTGGGAGAGAAAAATGGAGAATGGAGGCATACTGTCTGGTTTTTTAAAGCTTAATATGAGAGTAGAGGGTCACTTTACTGAAGAGTATGCTATAAAACCAACATTAATAACAGGTTATTTTCATGAGTGGGAGAGAAAAGGAATAATCAGAAGCAAGCTGCAAGTGCTTTCATTTTCATGAAAAATGTAGTCCCTGTACGAGGCACTTAAGCATCAAACAAGTGTGCCCAGCTCCTACAGTCATGCCTGTGTGCCCAGGCTTCGTGCTATCCCCTTTCCATACATAATCTCATTCTACAGCCAGGACTCTAGAATCCATATTGTCTCAGTTCCCTGAGACTTTGATAATGAAATAGCTTCCAGTGCTGCACAGTGGAAGGCCAGGCAGGGCTTTCCAGATCTTTTGAGGTCCAAGAGATAGCCTGATAGCAGGCAGAAGTTAGGAAAGGTAGCCGGGTATGGTGGTACACACCTTTAATCCCAGTTTTGGGAGGCTGAATCTAGGAATCGCTTGAGTCTGTGAGTTTGCGACTACTCTGGGCAAGACTACCCTGGGCAACATAGTGAGACCTAGTCTCTTAAAAAAAAAAAAAAGTTGGGAAAGGTGGCTTTGATGTCACTTTTGCTTCCTCTATTGTTTAAGGATGGAAGACCTTTTCATACACTTTGTAGGGTGGGGTTGCCAGTTGGCAGGATACAGAGTCGGGGAACCTGTTTCTCCTCAGAAATGGAGTAAAGCGGCATCATTGATTACAGATTGGCAGAGCTAACAGAGCAGGAAGGAGTCTCCTGCCCTCCTGGCCGCTTCCTTCTCTTATCACAAGGGACCTTGTCTTTTCTTTCCTTACCTTTTCCTCCTCTGACTCAAAACCAAAACTACTACTGCCTAGGATTTCTGATTCAGGGGAACATGCTCACAGGTTCAGGGTAAATTGAGTAGTATATAGGCAGCAAAACAATGCAAAAGGCAGAATGGAAAATGAAACATGTGATACTTTCCAGGCATTTTCTCATTTGTATAATTATTTGATTAGCAACCACTGCCCAGCCCAGTCAGAGGAGGCGGAGATAGTTGTATATTTATTTTGCATATTAAAAAAAAAATGGGGCCGGCCATGGTGGCGCATGCCTGTAAGTGGCAGCCTACACAGCCACAGCCTGGGCCGGGGATCACGATTCGAGTCCTGCTGGGGGCACGTAGCGAGAACTAGTCCCAAAAAAATAGCTGGGCATAGTGGCACGTGCCTGTAATCCCAGCTACCTGGGAAGCTGAGGCTGGGGATTACTTGAGTCTGTGGTCCCCTGGGCAATGTGAGCCTGCAGTTCCACGGGCAAAAATAGCGAGACCTAGTCTGAAAAAAAAAAAAAAGGGACTAGTACATGTTAAATGATTGTCCAAGACTCGTGAGTAGTAAAACTAACCTAGGACTTTGAACTCCTCCTCCTGGAATTCTCTGCACTGGACTCATGCATACCTATTATATGTACGCTGTGACAGCAAATGCCAAACAATATCCCCAGGTCTGATAGGGCCCCTTTTGAGGTGCCTGCCCTTTACTATTCTGGATAGCAGTTGTTTTGTGGGCTAACAGGTTTCCTGGTGAGAAAAGTCCAAGGTCGTCTTCCCCAGGACTGTGTGAGAAGGTGGATGGCTCCTGAAGCAGGTCTCCCTGGGGGTATCTGGCTCTTTGATGGAATTTTGTTTCACATGCTGGTCAGTGCAGCAGCCTGGAAGCAGGCTGACTTGAGCGACGATTCAGAATGGCTCTTCTGTGTAACTTCCTGTTCCTCTCAGTGTTCTGGAAGATCAATGAGTCTGTGATGAGGTTCTTTGAATGCTGCTGTGTATGAAGACCTATGGGAGATAGAGGTTGGGGAGGAGTGATTAAGGTACCTACCGAGATAGGTTCTTGTGATTCAGTTGCTAAGAAGGCAAACATAAAGATAAGACCCATGATGCTCTCATGGGTCTATGAAGGGCACTGGCAGGTACTGCAGTGGATATTCAGTAAATTATTAGTGTCAACCTTAAGTCTGTCATATAACAATGTGATATTAGTAATAGAATAATGAGTGGTTTACCATCTTGATGAGGTTATGGGAAATGAGGCCTTAACCACACTCACTAGGCTGCACACATTTCTCTAACTGCTCTTTATCAAAACAACTGACTCTTGCAGATAAGGTTGGTGTTTTGTTTTGTTTTTTTCCTTCGGGCTGGGGGTACTTTATCACTCCTTTACCTGAAGTAGAGCTTTACTTGTTTACTTGTATACTCAGTATACAGGATCTTGGGGTTCTGTATACTGAGAATTGGGACCCTGGACATCTTTCTGGAGTTGCATTCTAGTATGTCTCTGGTACCAGTCATCTTCCTTCCTGGCCTGACTCTTTATGAGGACTTCAGTGTTCTTTTAACCTGTTAACAGAGGAGTTAAAGATGGATGAAGCTTGACTAGTAAGATTTTTGTATTTTTTTAAATAAGTTTTATTGAGATATAATTGATATACTGTACATATCATCCTTTCAAGATACACAGCCAGTGTTTTTTGTATATTCATAAAGTAGTGCAAATTTTACTACTATCTAACTCAGAATGTTTTTCGTCACCCTAAACTGGAACTATGTACCCATTAGATGTCACTTCCCTTTCCCTCCTTTCCCAGCCTCTGGCAACCACAAATATACTTCCTGTCTCCATGAATTTGTCTGTTGTGACATTTCATGTAAATGAAATCATAGAACATGTAGCATGTCTGACTTCTTTCTCTTAGCATAACATTTTCAAACTTAATTTCTGTTGTAGCATGTATCATCAGTCTCTCATTCCTTTCTAGGTTGAATTATATTCCATTGTATGGATGTACCGCATTTTATCTATCCATTCACCAGCTGATGGGCTTTTGGTTTACTCCTACCTGTCATCTATTATGAACAGTGCTTTCATGAACAGTCATGCTTAAGTTTTATGTGAACATGTTTTCAGTTGTCTTAGATATATACCTTAGTGTCCAATTACTGAGATAAATATGGTAACTCTGTTTAATTTTTTGAGAAACTACCCACTATTTTCTGGGGTGACTGTTCCATTTTACTTCCTTCCAGTAGTGTTTGAGTGTTACAGTTTCTCCATATTCTTAAACAGTACTATGATCTTTCTGATGCTAGCCATCCTACTGGATATGAAGAGATACGCCACTGTGGTTTTGATTTCATTCATGACTGTGGTATTGAACATCTTTTCATCTGTTTATTGGCCACTTGTATGTCTTTTTTGGGAAATGTCTGTCAGACTTTTTGCTTAATATTTACCAGGGTTTTTTTTTTTCCTGTTTTAAGAGTTTATATATCTGTCTATATATATTTGCTAGTCCTTTATATATAGTTTGCATATATTATCTTACATTCTTTGACTGTCTTTTCACTGTCTTGAAAATAACCGTTGGCAATGAAAAGTTTTTAATTTTGATAAAGTTCATTTTATCTTTTTTTGTTATTGTTGTATTGTTTTGGTTTTATATCTAAGAAACCATACTAATCCAAGGTCACAAATATTGCTTCTCTGTCATCTTCTGAGAGTTTCATAGTTTTAGCTCTTTCGTGACCACTGAGTTCTTATACTGATTGAGAAGTTTTGTTAGCTGCTTACTAGCAATAAAGGTTGGTAAGTGTGGCTATTCTGGGATTTCTTTTCCTTGCCACCTTGGATACATCAGTCCTTGGTGAGTCAATTAAGGATATTGATTCCAGAAACACTTGTTCTTTTTGCACATATTTCTAGCTATTTTACAGTTTTTTTCCTTTTTTTTAAGGTAACGAATGAAGAAGAATTTATTAGGAAATTGGACTGTAAACCTGATCAGCACCTGAAAGTAGTTTCCATTTTTGGAAATACTGGTGATGGAAAGTCTCATACTCTTAACCACACTTTCTTTTATGGCCGTGAAGTCTTCAAAACCTCCCCTGCCCAGGAATCCTGCACCGTGGGAGTATGGGCAGCATATGATCCTGTCCACAAAGTAGCTGTGATAGACACAGAAGGGCTCTTGGGGGCTACGGTGAATTTAAGCCAGAGAACACGGCTGCTGCTGAAGGTCCTGGCCATCTCTGACCTTGTCATCTATCGAACTCATGCAGACCGGCTGCATAATGACCTCTTCAAGTTCCTTGGTGATGCCTCAGAAGCTTATCTAAAGCACTTCACCAAGGAGCTTAAGGCTACTACTGCCCGCTGTGGCCTAGACGTCCCCTTGTCCACCCTGGGCCCTGCTGTTATCATTTTCCATGAGACTGTTCATACTCAACTACTGGGCTCTGGTGAGTAAATGGGTTACTGTATCACAGATTGGCTTTTCTCAGCTGATGCAAGCAGCCATTGGGCTGAAGTAGCAGCTTGGTGGCTCAGAAAAATGTATGGTCAGTCATGTAAAAATCTGCTTATGGTCAGGCCGGGCACGGTGGCTCGTGCCTGTAAGCTTCAGCCTATGCAGTGGCCGTGGCTAGGGATTGCAGTTCGAGTCCTGCCTGGGGCCTGTAGCGAGACCTAATTCCAAAAAATAGCTGGGTGTGGTGGCGCGCACCTGTAATCCCAGCTACCTGGGAAGCTGAGGCTGGGGATTGCTTGAGTCTGTGGTACCCTGGTCAACAAGAGCCTGCAGTTCCACCGACAAAAATAGCGAGACCTAGTCTCAAAAAAAAAAAATCTGCTTATGGTCAGGATGAAGATCAAGAATTTCTGATGGGCTTTGGTCATGTAGAGGTCTTTGTTAATCTGCGTAGCACCTGTTTCCCTGGGATGGTGGTCTTGAAAGCCTGATCTGAGTGGCATAAAGGGTAGGCGATTAAAGTAGTGGGTATAATCATTCAACTCTATGAAGGGAAACAAATGCAGGGACAGTTGGAGGCTGATGTGATTTCAAGGAATTTTCTCTTTTAAATTTAAGGTGTGAGATTTTACAGATACTTGAGTAGTGAAGGGATTCATTAAAAACTGTAGATGTAAGAGAAAAAGTGCAAGAATAGTTGGAGTGATGCTAAAGGGGAAGGTGACTTGAATCTGGACAGTTCATCTGAAAGCAACAGGAGAGGGGTAGAGTATATGGATGTGTTGTAGGAAAAGTAGGTACATGGTGGTGGTGGGGGCTCTGTGTGAAAGTTGTTTTGTTTCCTTTTCTCCTAGAGAAATGGGAAACCGGATCACTTGAGGTGGGGGTCAACAGTAATTGGATGCAGATGGGTACAGTGTTGGCCTCTAAAATACTGATATCATTTCCCTGTTCCAGCTAAGTTTATTAAGTACACATATCATGTGCTGAACACTGGGCTGCTGAACTGAAAACAAACAAAAAAACACACAGTTCCCATCCTTGAATAGTCACCTATTCAAGAAATTTTTTTTTTCTTGCTCTGTACTGTGCACTATACTTGGGTTTTGTTTTCTGTTTTTGTTTTTTTGAGACTAGGTCTTGCTATTTTTGCCTGTGGAACTGCTGGCTCACGTTGCCTGGGGTACCACAGACTCAAGTAATCCCCAGCTTCAGCTTCCCAGGTAGCTGGGATTACAGGTGTACATCACCACACCCAGCTATATTTTTTTGGAACTAGGTCTTGCTATGTGCCCCCGGCAGGACTCGAACCGTGATCCCTGGCCCCAGCTGTGGCTTCCTAGGCTGCTGCTTACAGGCATTCCCACCATGCCCGGCCTACTTGTTTGTTTGTTTGTTTTTTAAATATAAAAACTAACTTACTGTATAGTCTTTGTTATTCAGTTGCCCCATTTTACAGATGGAGAAAGTGAACTCAGAACTTAAGTTATGTAATCATAGAGATTCTATCGTACAATATTGGAACTAAAACAAAGTCTTCTAGTTCCCTAATATAGAGCTATTTCTGGAATACCATTACTGCTTCTTGAAACCCTGAGATAGAGGCAAGGCAGTGAGAGTTTATGCAGGATAAGAAGGCAAAATGCCAGAATTATGGGCAAATTGATAAGTAGATTTTTCTCTGTCTCTCAGACTTTCCATTTGCTCATGTTCCTTTTCCGGGTAGAGGATTTTTAGGTGGGAATTCATAGGCAAATAAACTTGAACTAATGTTAATTGGAGTGATTTTGTTTTTGCCAAATATTAAGATAAAATGAAAAGTCATTCCAACTTTCACCTCATATTTTTATTGACTCCTTTTGTACTCCTGCTGCCCAAATGTCTGATGTTGGTGAGATGTGGGCAAACTAATGCCCTCATGTAGGGGAAGCTTGTCTATAGTGTCACCAGCCTCAGATCA
>PVHY01029281.1:0-14430 GCA_004024945.1 Uropsilus gracilis | reverse complement strand
AAAAAAAAAAAAAGGTGGTACATATACACAATGGAATACTACACATCCATCAAGGAGGACAAACACATGTCATTTGCAGCAACCTGGATGGAACTAGAAAGACTTATATTAGCAGAAATAAGTCAAAAAGAAAAAGATAAGTACAGGATGGTCTTACTTATATGATGGATATAGGGAAAAACAAACAAACAAAAAAGAATGAAAACAACCAATGGGACTGAACCATGGAGCGAGAGAGGAGGAGGGGGAAGAAGGCGGGGGAGGTGAAGAGCACAAAAGATCAGGATGGTTAACAAATGTTAGTGAAGTGGGAAAGCCCTGGGGTACACAATAATGGACTAATGTAATATAAATATGCATATATATGCAAAAAAATAAATAAACATTTACCAGATATCGGAAGAGACCAACGGGCCAAACAACAAGCAACTAAACATCAACTTAACCAACCAACAAATCGCAGAAAAATGGGAGATGGAGTGACTGGAGGGAGGATATGGAGGGGGGAGGAGGGATCAATTAATGCACAAATGTGACAAATCAATAAAATGAATTTTTTAAATTAAAAAAAGAAATGTCTTTGTCTATTTGACTTAAACTAATTCTATTAAAACTCATTCATGTCATTGCAAATAGTAGGGTTTCTTCTTATAGCTGAAAAGCATCCCACTATTGTTTACAATAGACAAGACCTGCAAAAAAAATCCAAATACTTATTGATAGACAATTGTATAAACAAAATACAATATGTAGGAAAAATCAACTTACAGAGAGAGCACAAGGATTCTTAAGTCTTCTCTCATACTGTTTCTGTTAAGCCATGTTACTTATTGACACAAAGGAATGTGGCTATGTTGCTTAAGGTGAATCATTTGTCAAAGGGTTGTGGTTGATTTCACCTCCTTCAGTTCTGTTCTTAAATTTCACCTTCTTAATAAACTTTTCCCTGATAATGCCATTAAAAATTATATTTCCTGGACTCTCTGATTTCTTATAATGTTCTAGGGAGGAGAAGCACATATCCTAGAAAAGTACCCCATTGGGTTTACAACTGATTTTCTGAGAAAACACTTCAGACAAGGAGAGAATGGAATGAGGTGTTCAAAATACTTAAAGATAAAAACTGTCAATCAAGAATACTATATTCTGCATAATTCTCCCTCAGATATGATAAGAGAAATAAAAGACCTCAGACATCGGAGTTTAGGAGATTTTATAAACATTAGACCTCCTCTACAATAAATGTTGAAAGAAGTACATATCTAAATTGAGCAGAATAACATCTACAAAAAGCTGAACAAAGAAATAGAATCACCAAAACTACTGAAATTCATATGGAACAACAAAAGACCCCGAATAGCCAAAACCCTTTTGACAAACAGAAGAGAGATTCCAGAATTCAAACTGTACTACAAAGCCATAATACTTAAAACAGCATGGTACTGGTACAAAAACAAACAGACCAATGGATCAGAATTGAATATCCAGAAATAAAACCACACATATACAGTCAATTAATCTTTGACAAAGGGACAAAAAACATACCCTGGAACAAGGATAGCCTCTTCAGTAAATGGTGCTGGGAAAACTGGATCAAAACTTGTAAAAACATGGACCAGGAAAACACCCTCACACCCTGTACAAAAATTAACTCAAAATGGATAAAGGACCTGGAAGTGAGACCTGCAACCATAAAATACATAGAAGAAAACCTGGGCAAAAACCCTTCATGAATTTCACCTCAGAAATCCATTTGGGGAAACAACTCCGGCCGGCAGAAAAATGAAGGAAAACATAAACAGCTGGGACTATATAAAACTAAAAAGTTTCTGTTCGGCAAAAGAGACAATAAAAAAAACAAAAAGAAACCCAACTGACTGGGAGAAAATTTTTGCCCTCCAGACAAGTGACAAGGGTCTGATAACAAAGATTCACAAAGAGCTCCTACAGATGAACAAAAACAAAGCAAAAAACCCAATCAAAAAATGGGGGGAAGAACTAAAAAGACACTTCACCAAAGAGGAGATACAGATGGCTAATAGACATATGAAAAAATGCTCCACTTCACTAATAATCAGGGAAATGCAAATTAAAACCACACTGAGATACCATCTTACACCAATAAGAATGGCCCACATAAATAAAACAGACAACAACAAATGTTGGTGCAGATGTGGAGAAAAAGGAACTCTCTTACTCTGGTGGTGGGAGTGCAAACTGGTCCAGTCACTATGGAAGACTGTGTGGAGGACCCTTAAACAATTGAAAGTGGACTTACCATTTGACCCAGCAATCCCACTACTAGGAATCTACCCAGAGGACATGAAGACATTAATTCATAAGGACACATGTACGCACATGTTCATTGCAGCCCTGTTCACAATTGCCAAGAATTGGAAACAAACCAAATGCCCCCAAACAGATGATTGGCTAAAAAAAATGTGGTACATATACACAATGGAATACTACGCATCCATCAAGGAGGACAAACACATGTCATTTGCAGCAACCTGGATGGAACTAGAAAGACTTATAGTAGCAGAAATAAGTCAAAAAGAAAAAGATAAGTACAGGATGGTCTCACTTATATGATGGATATAGGGAAAAACAAACAAACAAATAAGAAAAAAATGAAAACAGCCAATGGGACTGAACCATGGAGTGAGAGAGAAGGAGGGGGAAGAAGGCGGGGAAGGTGAAGAGCACAAAAGATCAGGATAGTTAACAAATGTTAGTGAAGTGGGAAAGCCCCGGGGTAAAAAAAACAAAAACCACACACACATTTCAGAAGAGAAAAACAGGCCAAACAACCAACTGAACATCAACTTAACCAACCAACAATTTGCAGAAAACTGGGAGAAGGAGTGACTGAAGGGGGGATACAGAGGGGGGGATATGAAGGGAGGAGGAGGGATCAATTAATGCAAAATTGTGACAAATCAATAAAATGAAAAAAAAATAAAATACAATAAAATTAGGAAAAAAAAGATAGAATCAAAAAATGAAGGGTCAAATGGCAGTAGAAGACCCTCATATATCAATAACCATTCTAATTATAAATGGATTAATTTCACAAATCCAAAGACAGAGTTGCTGATTGAGTCAGAAAATGAAATCCAACATTCTGTTGTCTCCAGGAAATGCACCCAAGCTTTAAAGATAGTCATAAATTCAGAGTGAATGGCTATAAATTAAGAAGAAATAGAAAACTTGAACAAGCCAATTACAAAGAAAATGAATTAGTAATTAAAATTACAAATGAATTAGTAATTAAAATGAATTAGTAATTAAAAATACCAAAAAAAAGGCCTAGATGGAGTCACTAGAGAATTCTACCAAACCTTCAAAGAAGAACTATTACCGATCTTTCTCAAACTCTTCTTAAAAACTAAGGAAGAAGGAATACTTCTAAACATATTTTATGAGGATAACAGTATCCTAGTACCAAAACCAGACAAAGATACCACACACAAAAAAATAAATAAATAAATAAAAGGACCAGTATCAGTGATTAACATATATACAACCCTCAACAAAAATCAAATTCAGTAACACCATGACCAGGTGGTATTTATTCTAAGGGTGAAAGGGTGGTTCAACATCCAAAAATTAATAAAGGTATTCACCACATCAATAAAGAAATGATAAAAGTCATATGATCATATCAATAGATGTTGAGAAAACATTTGACAGCATTCAACTTCCCTTATCATAAAAACCTTCAAAAATGGGGAAAATGGAACATACTATAACATAATAAGAGCCATATATGACAAACCCACAGCTAACATCATTTTCAATGGTGAAAAAGTGAAAGCTTTTCTACTAAGATGTGGTACAAGAGAAAGAAGTCCACATTCACTGTCATGCCCTTGCTAGCTCAGACCTGATGTTCCCTAAAATACATATGGGATAATCTTACTTTCAGGGATCATTCTTATGGTTTCAGGAGAGCACACATTCTATGACCTTCCCAAAGAATTCTGTTGACTTTCACCAGACTCTGTCACTCCTTCCTCCATATGACTTGGTAACTATATGGAGGGGGAAGGGGAATTCTCAAAAGATTAGTTCCAAAACTACAATGAGAAAAAGAAAACTTAATATAATATTTTATGTATCACAATGAGTTAACACTAGGTAACACTCTAACATATGCTGAGCACATTAAACTGCATTTTTCCCCTTTTAATATCCACCCAAACCCTTGCAAATGAATGCCATTATTATCCCATTTTTGAGATGAGAAGACCAAAGATGAAAGATAAAGCAATTCATCCAAAAGATTGCCAGTAATGGAGCTGAAGGACTAAGAAATAGGTCAGTCCTCAGTACCCACTCTCCTATCTTAGCTCCATGCTTTATTACCTCCAGTTCGTATCTCCCCTGCATTTCCATTCGTTCTAGCCTCATACTAGTCTCTTCAATTCCTAATCTTGTTCCAAAACTACCAGTTCTGAGCTTCTTCTATTTTTTTTGCCACCACACCCAGCTATTTTTTGGGACTAGGTCTCACTGTGTTGCCCAGAGCAGGACTCAAACTGTGATCCCTAGTCCCAGCTGTTTCATAGTCTGAAGCTTACAGGCATGCACCACCATGCCCAGCTTCCAAAAGTACCAGTTCTGAGCTTCTTTACAACCAAACACAGGCATCAAGATCATCCAGGGTAGTAGTTAGTTAAAATTTTATTTTCCAAACAACCCAAATGCCCAAAAACAGATGAATGAATCAGAAAGTTGTGGGATATGTACACAAGGGAATGTTATTCATCAATCAAAAAGACAAATTTGATGCATTTGTGATGAACATGGATGGACCTAAAAGGAATCATGTTAACAGAAATAAGCCAGAAAGATAAAGACAAATACTAGATGATCTCACTTGTATGCAGGACATAGGGAAAACAAACAAAAGGGACAAGGAAAACATAAAATAGTCAGCAGAACTGATGTATAAAACAAGGGATGGGGATAAAATCAGGGAAAGGATGGGCACAAGAGATTAAGATGATCATTCAGAGATGACACCTGTGGGAGAACCTTGGGGTAGACAATGATGTAAAATATATATATATGTATAATCAATTTTTTAATTAAAAAGTAGTAAAATAAAATTGTATTTCCTTTATTCCATTTGTAATTCAATGAATCCAGGAACTTAACTCCAAATTTTACAAGAACACAGGGGAATTTTGAAATTCTTTGACATCTGAGGGTCATACCATCTGAATTTGTGTACTAATTACAGGTTGACCCCCATGATATTTAGAATCTGGCAAATGTGAGATCAACTCCAAGCAGGTTTGGTCACAAAGACAATTGCTTGGCGTTTCTCATAAAAGCAAGATTACATGTATTTATTGGCTCTTATGTTACCCAACCAAAGTGTACCCATTCACAATGTGGTTTGACTTTGTAACTAGCTGGTACTGATAACTGAAGAAATGTTTGGTACAAAACACAAAGGAAAGGACATGGTAGTGGTGGTGGTTCATGAAACATTTCCTGGGGGGAGGGGAATCATTTTTATTGCCTATTTATGACACAGAAAGTAAACATAACCCCTTGACATTTTCATTCCAAACATATGTATGTATAAGAAAATTTAAATTATGCTCTGAATAAAAATATGTGTGTGTGAGAGAGAGTGACAGAAACAGAGAGGTAGAGAGAGGATGTTGGAGGGGGGGAAGAAGTGGAGACAGAGAAAGAGGAAGGTAGAGAGAAGGAAGCTTTGTAAGAAGTCATTTCTAAAAGCAAGGCACTAATTCAAATGAGAATATATCCAGCGCTCCTGAATAACAAGGAGAGCAGAAAATAAACTTTTCAGTAATATTTACAAAGCTGGCCGCGCCTAGAGGGGATACCCCAGACAGGTAATGTCCTCTCGTCTGGAGGGCGCAGGGGCAAGCCAGCTATGCACTACCAGGGGTAACTGGGTTTGCCCAGAAGTTTCCATGAAGCCCGGGGCTCCGCCCCTTCTGCCTACAGTTAGGGTGGGAGGGGCCACACCCTTTCAGGTCGCTGTGCATGGAAGGGAGGCCTCAGACAGTAGCTTCCTCTCATCCGGAGGGTGCAGGGGCATGCAGACCAGCTGCCCACCACCGGGGGTAGCCAGGTCGGCCCAGAGCTCCATGTAGCCTGGGCTCCCACCCTTTCACTCCTACCCAGCAGAGAACAAAGGTGGAGAAGACCCTGAGATAAGTATCCCCAAGTCTGGAGAGGCCAGAACGGGGGATGAATGGGGTTGTAGCCCCATCCACCAGTGGATGGTTGTTGCACGGCAGCCATCTGCTGCCCAGATCCAACAAAGCATTTGCCCCCAGGCCCCAGCCCAAGGGGAGATTGGGATGGCATATGCATGGACATCTGGGCCCCGCTCCCATGCAGGGAGGTACTGGCCCACCGGCGAGTGAGTGGGGTGGGGCAAGCAGGTGGCGGGGGGGGGGAGTGTGCCCCCTCTATTTCATCACTCTCCAGCCAATCTTCAGGAGGAACAAGAACATACATAACACAAACTCTATCATAAAATGGGTAAGGGACCAAGTAAAAATCCAGCCCACAAGCCTGAACTGGACACAGCAGATGGGCAATCAAAAGAACCAATCCAGGAGAGACAGGAGAAACATGTATAGAAACATGATATTATGAAGTGCACCTATGCGCTTGCTGGGCCTGGAAGACCCAAGACCTCATTTCAGAGATGCCTTCTGGGAGAGCAAGGCGCCCCTCCCCATTTTCTGGGAGAGGCAAGGAAAGCCAAAGACTGGGGGGATCAGCCCCACAGTAAGCTGCAAACTGAGGCAGAGGAGATAATCTACAATGGCCAATCACAATTGCCTGTATCCACAGAGAAACTTCTTCACCGGCAATGGCCGGGGGTTAGACCCCCTAAGCCTGACACCAGAATCATTAGGTAAAACAGCAAAACAACAGAGATGGAACTGGAGAAGACAGCCTCCAACAAGAAAGCATGGAAAGACCACAAATAAAAAGACTGACTGCCTAATGCAAACTTAAGGCTGAAAACCTACCATCAAGGCTCACCTGGTTCTGAGAACATAGTCCTTTACCCAATGAAAGAACACTACCACAGGAAAGAAAGAGACTAATGGACTTAACAGACTAGCAAACAACAAAGACTAGGGTGTGAAAGAATGGAGGGAGGGAGGTGGGGGAGATATCCCAAAAACCATTTACTAGGTTTGTGATTTCAAGAATTGGAAATAAAATGAAATAAAAAAAAGAAAAAAATATTTACAAAGCACTGACTTTTCTTTTTTCCTAACCCAGTGATACTTCACTGACTTCAGAGAATACCCTAAATATGACCATGACTAACAGTGATGGTGTGATGACAGACATATTTAGAATAAAACCGCTTCTTCAACATTAATGAAAATGTATTGAGCACCTATTATGTAAAGAGCATAAAATGAAATAGAGAATGGGAAAATATGCAGGCTTTATGCCAGACACCAAAAAATAACATTATCTTAGAGAATGATCAAGCTGAGTCCTGGAGCAGTCTGGGACATTCAGTCTGACAAAAGAAACCATAAAAACCCTAGAATAGAAGTTTTTCTCTACTGCCTCCTCAACTAGGAGAGTTCAGCCTTCTCCTAACCATTCTTCTACTTCTCCTGAGCAACTGTGGCTGAAAAAATTGTTCCATGAGTCCATGAGATGGAGGGGAAATGTAACCTCTGTTACATTATTTTTTTAGTATGTGTTGAGAAATGTTGAAAAGTACCATAAATTTACTATTACCTTAAAATAGCTTGTATTTGCTTATGATTTTTCTATATTCTGCATATATCTGGAAAATACTATTGGTTGTTTCAATCACATATATGTAGATATATTCTACATATATCTAAAAATACTGGTATGTGGTTTATTCAGTCTACAAACAACACCTGGTGCACTGGGGAATTTGAAGACACCTTAGTGATTTCAAGAGCCAGAGGAGAGGGCTTCCACCAGCTAAAATATGTTGCCCTAGTCTATTTTCTTGAAGGAATTCCTCTCAGACTCTTCTCCTTAACTGGGTTGTGGAAAGAAGGGCCCTAGTGCTTCAGTGGGAGCAGGGAGATTCTGTTAGGAAATAGGAAGGTTCTCAGTGAGGGCTGACTTTCTGCAGTTGGTTTACAGCATCATTTTCAAAAGCTGTCAGCCTTTTCAGTTTAGAATTGAGGATTGAGCCTAGACTATCTCTGATCAACTAGTTCCCTCTCAGCAAAAATCTGCTTTCATCCCAGAGGATAAAACATTATAGGCAATAAAAAGATGAGGCAAAAAAGCACTGTCAAGGAGGTTATAAATGTCTCATTCTAATGGAGGAAAGTATTGTCCTTAAGAACAGTCATGCTATAAAAGTTGTAGGCAGTGGAGAAGAGGGTTAAAGTGGATCATTCTTGTGGTTTATTCCTCAAAAGTCAAGCATGATTTCAGTTTGGGGTCATCCACAAAGCATGAAGGTTGTGGATAACAGTATTATTAATATTCCATAAATTCTTCATACAGTACTCAGTGGAAAATCATCATTTGTAATATTTATCTGGTGCTTGAATGAGAACATGTGATAATATGACAATTCAATTTTCTACTTTGACATTTCAAATATGACCAAGTCATGATAATCAATCAGTAGTACATTCATCATCTACATGAAGCCAATTATGCCCCAATAATCAGTGAAATTTCAAACTTGTAACCTAGACCTATATGCAGTAGCAACAGTAAAGGTGGAGACATTTGCTATAATTATGCTGTTATTGCTTCTAACAAAATGTTTTATACCTGAAAGGGCAGGCAATGCTTTTAAAACCTTAATTCCAGTCTGGCTCTTTATTACAAATTGCTTTTTGAATCATAAGCTTTTTAGAAGGGCAATAGGAGAGGCAGTCATGGTGAGACAGCAGGAGCATATGGCTTTGGAATCAGCTAGACCGTGGTTCAAATCCCAGCTCTGCATTTATTAACTGAATGACCTTGGGCAAAGATTTAAACCCTCTAAGCTTCCATTTCCCCATCTATAAAGGGGACAGTAAAAATTATTGTGCAAAGTAATACAAAGACTCGCCACAAGGCAAGAGAGTAGATGCTGGAGAAACAGGTGCTATCATTAGAACCAAGAGAATATAAGCAAAGTTTACAGACATATATCAGGTTTTTGAAGGAATGATTTTATAACTTTTTTATGTAAGGGAGTCAGTGTGGTAGAAAAGAAACTTTTAAAACAGTACTTATCATAATCAAGTATCTTTTAAAATATTCTGATTACCAGGCAACAATTATATGCAGTTTTAATAATAGTGCTATTTTAATAATAAGTGCATATAAAAATGGTTGCACTTTGTTCTTTGTTTATTGCATTCTGAAATCCCATGCTAGAATTATAGGCATATAAACTGGAGCTATTAAGAATGCCTGCAGAAGGCACTTACTGATGCATCATTTAACTTGTATCTTGTCTTTGGTAGTGAGAAATCCAAATGGTTGTTACTTTCAAATGTCACCCAGATGCACAGTGTTTGAGATCATCTAAATATTGTATGCGTGTGTGTGCATTTTAGCCCAACTTTCCATAGCGCTTCGCAGGGATTTCCTTCCTCTATGAGACAATAAAGAATACTGTCTGGAAACAAAAAGGGTTTGGAGATAGCCTGTCTGTGACACAGGGAAGTGTCCCTGTAAGAAGCTACTGATGAACCTATGATGATTCCAGATTGCGAGCTTTAGACCTCATAAAGTTGTGTGGCTACTGCCAGGGATCCTTGAATCAATAGGAGCCCAATCATTTGCAGTGTGCAGGGCACTTAAACCTATCATCACAAAGCATATGTGTGCCAGTCATCTATTACTGTGCAAGAAACCACTCCAAAATGGAGACATTTCAAGCAGAACATACTTTCTTAACTGCTGGTTCACAGAGTGCTGCTGCACATGGTGCCATCTGAGTGCCAGGATGGCTGCAGTCTCTTCAGACTTGACTGGTCTGGAAGGGCCAAGGTGGCTCAATAACAAGCTGCCTGTTGTTGGCCGTTGGCTGATAACCCAATGGAGGCTGCCAACCAAAATACCTACATGTGGAATCTCTGTGTAGATTGGACTTCTTACCGTTTGGTGGCTAGGCTGTGAAAGGTAGCTTGAAAAAAGGAGAGCATTAAAAGGGCCAGAACTGGAGGGCTTATGACCTAGTGTTGGAAATCATGCATTGTCATTTGTACCTCCTTTTGCTCCTTAAACAATTCAAATTCACAGGACTAGGTTGATCCCAGAGGGATGGGCAATTAAACTAGACCTCTGTGCGTGTATTTCTTCTTTATATAGAAGCATTGGGGGGGGGGGACTTTTGCAATTTTTTAATGATAATGAGACATTTTTAATTTCTTCTGTAGATTTTGAAATTATTCTAGGAGTTTCCAGCAGTGCCAAGTGTTGGAGAAATCTGACACAAAATGGATTCACTATTATATGGGAATTGGGAAAGGTAAACAAAAAAAACTATGAAGAAAAGTCAAAAAAAGCTAACAACCAAATTGAAGGACACAACTCGGGGCGGGGGGCGGGACAGAGGGGGAATGGTGGGGGGGTAAATCCTGGGGATTACAAAGATGTGAAAATTATATATAAATCAATTATTTGCTTTTTATTTAAAAAAATGAGGGAAAAAAATAAAGTGTGTTACTGAACACATATCAATAGTAATAAGAAAAGATGGCACTACCTGTGATTACACTCTTCAATAGCCTACTGCTGAGGTAATATTGGGGTATTCCCATCATGTATTACCACCTTAGGGCACCCACCACCAACTGACCCATAACCCACTCCCTCAGGCCATTATGCCTCCCTCCCCCATTTTCCCATGGAGTCTCAGTTCTGCAGTCAGTTCTCAGTGGTTTGTTTTTCAGCTTGTGTTTGTCTAACAATTAATTTACTTACTTTATATTCCACATGTTCTGATACCAATAGGCATTTATCTTTCTCCTGACTTATTTAACTTAGCTAATCCTTCCAAGCTCCACCCATGTTGCTGCAAATGAAATGAGTTTATGTATTTTGAATGCTGAGTACTATTTCATTGTGTATATATCTACATCTTCTTTAATCTACTCATCTGATCTGGGACTCTTAGATTGTCTCAACAGTTTAGCTATAGTAAATAGTACACAATAAACATGAGAGGGCAATTTCCTTTTGAATTAGTGTTTTTTAATTTTTTATATAGATGCCTAGGAGTGGAATTACTGCATTAAATGTTTAATGTTTTAAGACACCCCCACATAGCTGGACCAGTTTGCATTTCTACCAGTAGTGAAGAGTGTTCCCTTTTCTCTGCATCATCACCAGCATTTGTTGTTTCTGGTCTTTTTTATATGAGTCATTCTCACAAGTGTGAGATGGCATCTCTTTGTGGGCTTGATTCACATTTCTCTACTAAGTGAGTGTGAACATTTTTTTCATACAATGACCTGTAGGCCATTCTAATTTCTTCTTTAGAAAAATTAGAGTTGACTCCTCAGTGGACGTGCTATGGTTTTTCAAGGATTTTCAGCATGTAATTGGTAATCTACAAATTCATTGTAGGGTTTGTTGGAAGCAAATTTTAGTCATTAAGTATTTTTTCAATCAACTTATAAAATGTATAAGCAATCTAACGAGATGATTAAGTTTTACAGTCCAATGGGTCTGAATTTAAATTCCTATACCTACTGGTTGTATAACCTTAAGAAAATCAGTAAGTCTCATTTTCTCTACCTCTAACTCGGTGGTAAAAATAGACTCCACAAAGCAGTTTCAAGACTGCATGAGAAAATGCATGGCAAATACTTAGCACTCAGAATGCAGTTACTGTAATGACAACAAACACTGCCTTGGTTACCCTGGATAACATCTCTCCTTAACTACCAACCTCTTTCAATCCCTTTCCCTGCCCTCACTTCAACCTATGTTGCGCTGGAATCATACACTGTGACAATATGTGTGGTATTGGGATGTATATCCATCTAGAAGCTCACCTGAAAGATGTATTTTAGTATCTGTTTATTCAAAAATAAATTTTAGAACTAATATATGTTAAGGGGCCACATGTTGATAGAAGAAAAGGAAAAGCAAAAATTAATGCTACTATCATCAAGTACTTTTTAAAATATCTTTAAAAATATACTACCTGACACACAAGTCAATTCCCACATATCACTAACACATAGTAGGTTAATTGTGGACTAATTGTTATATTAGTTAGAACAAAACGAACCAAGAAGCAGAAATGAGCTAGTGCACAATGAACTAGAAAGCAGTATCCAGCTACCTCATGGAGAGAGTAGATCCTACACCAAGAAAACCTGAAAAGGAGAGCCACAGGTATAAGCCACAGCAGAGAGGGTCAAAACCCAAAAATAGTCTGCCTGTGCAGTGAGGGAACAACGGCAGGTTAAGTAAGTGGGAGGCAGGACCCCAAACTGGGTGGAAACCAAGATACATTACAGACATGTTGGAAATCCTGTTGGCTTCCTTGGGGCTGTTCTTCTTACTGCCTGTTTCAAGTAATTCTCCCTGACCTGGAATTAAAAACTGTACTGTGTGTCTTCGCACCCAAACAGTCAAGTTAAGTTAGGTTTAATCAAGTTCATATAAGTCAAAAGCTTGATGTACATTTAATGTGAAGACTTTGTTTAATTCAGAGATGTTTTTAAGTATTATTTTCAATTTTTAAGGTGACATAAGCTCCAGTGTGAGTCACTGGAGAATCAACATGTATACGGACTACATTAAGTTCATTTAAAAAATCCAGTTCTGTCCTTTACCTTATCCACTTTATCTCTGTCCCCTTTGTCCCATTTTGCCCAACTCCCTCCCTCTCTTCCATTCTAGTAACCACAAAACTCTCTTATAGTTCATAGGTTTACTTTTATTTTATTTAGTTCATCCATTTTCTTCTAAACCCCAGGTATGAGTGAAATCACATTGTATTTGTCTTTTTCTGTCTGGCTTATTTCACCAAGTATAATACCCTCTAATTTCATCCATTTTGCTGCAAATGATAGGATTTTCACCTTTTCTTTTTAATAGTTAAATAATGTCCCATTGTGTACAGATGTCACACATTTTATTAGTCTTTAATGGGCACTTTGTACACTTAGGTTGTTTTCCAATTCTTGTAAATAATGCTGTAATAAACATTGAAGTGCTGATTACTTTTTGAATTATTATTTTTGTATGTTTGGGATAAATATGAAAAGATGAAAACTGAATCATGAAGAATCTCTATTTTTAATCTGCGGAATCTCTTATTCTTTTCCATATAGTTATATCAATTTAGGTTCCCACCAACAGTGGGTGTCCCTTCTCACCATATCTTCTCCAAAATTTATTACTTTCCTTTTCCTCAAAAGTGTGAGGTGATATCTCATTGTTTTGCTATGTTTCTCCTATTAAAGAGATAATGAACGTACTTTTCATGTGCTTGTTGACCATCTATATGTCTTCTTTGCAGAAGTATCTATTCAGATTTTCTGTTCATTTTTTGATCTGATTATTTTACTGGTGTGAGTTTTTTGGGGTTTTGTTTGCTTGTTTGTTTGTTTGTTTGTTTGTTTGTTTGTTTGTTTGTTTAAGAAACTAGGTTTTGCTATGTTGCCCAGGGTAGTCCTGAGACCAGGGACTAAAGTGGTACCTAGCCTCAGTCTCCCAGGTAGCTGGGATTACAGGCACATGCCACCATGCCCAGCTATTTTTTTGAGATTAGGTCTCCCTATGTTGCCTGGGGTACTGTCAAACCCACGGACCCAAGTGATTCCTAGCCTCAGCCTCCCAAGAAGCTGGATTTACAGGTGCACACCACCGTGCCTGGCTGGTTATTTTGCCAGTGTTGAGTTTTATGAGTTCTTTGAGTATGTTCAGTATTAACCCCTTGTTGGAAGTATGATGTGCAAACATCTTCTCCTATTCCATCCCAGTAAATATGTCTCATTTTCATGCAAGTTACTTTCCTTGTTCAAAAGCCTTTTTGGTCATTCGCAGCAACCTGGATGGAACTAGAAAGACTCATATTGGCAGAAATAAGCCAAAAAGAAAAAGAGAAGTACAGGATGGTCTCACTTATATGAGGGATATAGGGAAAATCAAACAAACAAATAAAAAATTAAAACAACCAATGGGACTGAACCATGGAACGAGAGAGGAGGAGGGGGAAGAAGGCAGGGGAGGTGAAGCATACAAAAGATCAGGATAGTTAACAAATGTTAGTGAAGTGGGAAAGCCCCGGGATAAAATAAATAAATAAATAAAATAAAACAACAACAACAACAAAAAAAAAACCACACACACACTTACCATATATCAGAAAAGAACAACAGGCCAAACAACCAACAACTAAACATCAACTTAACCAAACAACAATTTGCAGAAAAATGGGAGGA
Source organism: Uropsilus gracilis (assembly GCA_004024945.1). NCBI lineage: Eukaryota > Metazoa > Chordata > Mammalia > Eulipotyphla > Talpidae > Uropsilus > Uropsilus gracilis. Next base: position 1 of record PVHY01029281.1, on the reverse strand, counting down.
G
>PVHY01029280.1:0-14433 GCA_004024945.1 Uropsilus gracilis | reverse complement strand
ATCCAGGCCCAGCATGCCTTCCTGTTTGCCTGGGGCCACAGCCCTGCGAGGTGCTGTGCTGCTGCAGTGCGGCTCTGTGCTGCCACAACCAGCCAGAAGGCTGCCTGGAGAGGGAAAGGAAGGGCGCAGAGAAACTGGCTGCAAGGTCCCACTGCACAAATAGGGAAAGGAGGCTCAGCACCTTGAGAAAAGAGCTGATTTCCAGTTTCCAACCGCTGATTCTCTCTCTACCCATGAACACGGACAGCCTTCAGGCCCTTGGAATGGCACGGGTTGCCTGGACAGGTCTGTCTCCTTTCTCCCCCCTGCCAAAGACTGAGGGCATTGCTGATCTCCCTTTCCAAAGACTGAGCTCTGAATCACAAGGCAAGGCACATGGGTGGCACAGTGCCACCCCCACTGGCAGCACCAGCATCAGAGGTCCCCTCACCTGAGTCAGTTCCAACAAAGTCCTCATCATAGGATTCATCGGTGGAGTCCTCACCATCCACCGAAGACCATGCCCGGAGCTTGGCTTCTGCAATGGCAAATTGCTCGGCCACTCCTGCAAGGGAGGGCACAATGGATTAGCAAGACAAGGTGAGCTAAGAGGAGGCCTCATCCTGGAGGGAAGAGAGGGGGGCGCAAGGGTATCGGAAGACTCTAACTCCCACCTCAGAACTGAGAAGATGAGCCATGATCCCTGTAACAAGTCTATGGCTGATTCCTTCTGTCACCTACCTGCTGCAAAGCGAGCCTCTTGTTCGCCCTCGCTGAGGTCAGAATAGGAGGAAAAGGCTGATTCCAGGGCAGTAGGCGAGTCACTCGGTTTGCTCCAGCCTTTCCACTCAATCAGGTGAGCCACTCGGCCCTGGGCCATGGCGGTGGGCTTGGTCACGTGGTCTTTCACCACCTGAGAAATACCTGGAGGTGGGCAGAGCAAGGAAGCCTGATAAGCACACGGAGCATTTGGGAGGAAAGTGGGAGGATGACAGTAGTTAGGGTACATATGTGCCTTTGGGTGGGAGGAGGAGGCTGGGATTCATCTGAGGAAAACAGAAATCCTAGCAAAAGCTCCAGCTCCAGGATACAGTCCCCAAGGGTATGTGCAAAAGGAAAAGGACAGAGTGGCAGAGGTATGGCAGGGAGGCATACCATGTAGGGAGGATCTGGCCAGAGCAGCAATCTCCTGGATAGTTAGGGCTCTCCGGGACTTGGGCAGCATCGCGACTGTGTCTCCAACATTCACCTTGAAGAATGAGTAAGCATCAGAGGGTCAGTGCCCCCCTGATGGCAGTGTCCTCCTACATGCCCATCCCATCCAAGGCATCAAAGGAACCGGAAAGAGATGCCCAGGCAGCACACATGTCTCAGTGGTTGCTGGGATAGCCAGGAGAGTCAGAAGACACAACGAGCAAACTATGTCTTCCCTGGGAACAATGGAGACTGAGTCAGGTCTAGAGGGGCAGAACTGCAACTAACCCTCTACTTCCTCAGCTCCCAGAGTGCAAGAAGGCAGATCAGGAAGTAAAGAACCAAGGAGGCTGGGCATGGTGGCACATGCCTGTAAGCGGCATCCTAGGAAGTCGTAGCCGGGGCCAGGGATTACAGTTTGAGTCCCACTGGTGGCACATAGTGAGACCTAGTTCCAAAAAAATAGAGCTGGGTGTGGGGGTGCATGCCGGTAATCCCAGCTACCTGGGAGGCTGAGGTTGGGGATTGCTTGAGTCTATGGTACCCCGGGCAACGTGAGCCTGCGGTTCCATGGGCAAAAATAGCGAGACCTAGTCTCAAATAAATAAAGAACCAAGGAGCAGGGCTATTGAGAAGAGATAGGAAAGAGGTTATGGCATCATGGACTTCCTCCATGTCCTCTTCTTCACCCCTCTCCTCAGTCTTCAGACCCACATTCTAGCTGTACCGAAAATCTATCAGGGCTATGAACTCAGCAAACTCCATGCCTTCTCCCCATATCTGACCCACTTCCTGGCTTCCTTACTCTGCATCAAACCACCATTCTCCCACTCAGCCTGACTCCAAACCTTAGCATTACCATCAACTCCCCCCTAAGTTTTGCTTGTCCATACCTAGTGATTCCATTTCCAAACTGCCTCTTTAACGTTACCCTCATCCTTTATGCTCTCACTGTACTTCTTCAAGCCCTCAAGGCCGCTTGCCAAGATCAGCACAAGTGGCGGTGCCCAAAGCTCCTCCAACTCCATGTACTTTCCTCAGTCTAGAGGGCTGTAAGTGTTCACTCTCCACGTCCCATGATTGCCTGGCTCTTTTTTACCCTTTGGGTCTTCTCTGTATTATGACCCCCTTAGAGGAATGCTCCTGGCCACCCTACTAGTTATCCTTCTGCAGCCTGTAACAAATCACTGGCTTCCGTGAATGCACCCTGTGGATGCTCAGGCCTACTTCTAGTCCACATTTGTTAGTCTTTAGGTCAGTCTCTTTTGGTCACTGCTGCACTCCAGTGTTTAACACAGTACCAGAGACAGCAAGTACTCACACATACTTACATAAATTGAAGGAATGAGTTAAGGTAGAAATGCAAACAAATAATTTTCTGGACTGCAGCTGGTCACAACAAGTCCTATTTCAAATCTTTTTGGGGCTCCTCCACTGTTGAAATATAAGCTTCACAGTGGGGCACTGAAGGAACCCACTGTCAGGCTCCCACCTCCTTCCTGGTCTCTTGGAATCTCCCACGGATCTCCCATGCCCAGTAAAACCCTACTTCTCCACCTTTCCTGTAGGCAAACAACCCTCCTGCCTCCAGGCAAAGGAACCCAGCTCTCCCTTGGGCTAAGATTGCCACCCTTGCCTGACAAAATGTTCCCTGCCATTTAAGGCCTGACTCAAATGCCACCCCCTAATGATGTTTTTTTTTCTCCCGTTTTCTCAGACTTCCACCCCCCTTTCCACCTCACCCCAGCATTGCCTTTGCATCTCCCCTAGGAGATCTTAGAATGGCAAGGTCTGAGTTTGTTCCACCTGGGGTCCTGTCTCAACCTTCACCTGGCTCAGTGTTCCTTGCCAAGCCCCTGCAAATGTTCTCCTCAGGGAAAGAAGGAAATCCAAAATCCGAGGCACACACCCCCTCCCCAGGGTGGCCTAGCTCTCCTCCAACACATTCCTAGCCCTCACAAGAGGGGCTCCACCTGTCGGTTGACCCACCCTTTAACCCTCCCTTTCAGTACCTGGTTGACAGGACCCCCAGGGTGGCGCCGGTAGCTTCCGCCCAGGCCTGGGGGGAGGAGCACCTGCTGGGTGTTTCCTAGCTCGCTTGCTCTCCCTCCCCTCACTCCCCCAAACCACCGCCATCCGTGCCCGCGCTCCGCGCAGCTGCGGCCCAGGCCCAGAGAAAAGGTGTATATCTCCCTGGCAACCCATCACCATGCAACAGGGTCTCCCGGGATACAGACCGGGATGCGCTTACGTCAGTGCCAAAGGCGCGAGCAAACCCGCCCGCTGGCACTGCGCCGAGCGGAGCAGACCGGCGGGGGCGGCCTTGCGGCCCTGCTGGCCGGATAGCGCCTCCGCTGAGCCAGAAGCAGGCTGGCTCGGCGGGGGCGGGGATTACAGATCCTCTTTTATGTGGATGCCGTCCCCTTTCCCTCTACCAATACCAGGGCCCAGCACCTCGGGCAAGTCCTGGCTGTCCACGGAGGAAGGTCGGGAGGAGGACCGGCTCCAGCCTCGGAGGGTCCGAGTCGATCCCAAAGAAGACAGAGAGAGGCCCCGAGGAAGTTCGATCCACTCCACAGCCCACGCAGGGTCCGAGGTCACTGAGGGGTAGGGGAAAGGCAGTTCAGCTGGTCTCCCATTTCTGGCAAAATCCCTGCATCCACTATTGCCTATCATTTCTCCTCCCCGCCCCCCCCCCCCCCCCCCCCAACTCCGGGAATTTCGGCAAACACCTGGTGCTCTCCACAACTTGGAAAGCCCCCCATCCCACAGCCCTGCCCGTCAGTCCCCTGGGATCATTTTGTGGCAGCCCAACAGCCTCCTTCCCACCTCTGGCTATATTTTGCCATCAAAACCCTGGGGATGAAACCTAAACTTTGATAAATTCTCAGCATTCCCTAATCTGTCAGCCTACCCATTCCTCTTGAAAAGCACATGGCATCATTCCACCACCATCATCACTGCCTTCCCCACCACCACCACCACCTCGGACCCTTTGTAAACTATGCTGCCTTGCTACTCCTGGCTCTTTCCTCTCACCAGCTTCCGGTGGTACACAGCTCTTCACTCTTCTGACAAACCCATGATTTTGTCTGACCTGCACCCCAGCCCCCAGGGCATTTTCCTGATGTGCTGTCCGGCCCCCATCTGGCCGGCTCCTGCTTCAGCCTGGTTCCCAATAGCTAAACCAGAGTAATTTTCCTCTTGCCACCTGAACACCCTACTCCTCAGCTTCCCATCACCTCCCAGATCACATCCACGGTCCCTGGTCTCACCTCTGCGACTTGTCTGACAAGTCCATCGTCCTCCAGGCCCTTCACGCTGCCACAGAAACATTTTGCCCAGCACAGAAATCATAGGCATCCTTGGCTGTGTTGATGCGGAGAACCAAAAGCCCAGAACGGCTCCAGGCTCAGCTCCCAGTTCTATTCCTATTTTGGCTCCGGATGCTGAGCCAGTCCCCTCCCCACTTGGAACCTGTGCCTAGTCACATAAGGAGAACATTCTTGCCTCATGGCTTTGAGGAGGTGGGAGCGCCAGAGGCCCAGCCGAGCTCTCAGGAGCTCAGGAAGCCAAGGCCCATCCTCTACACAGTGCCAACAGGCAATGTACATCACAACTGACCTTTATCTGGAGCAGCAGTGTCTGTCCCTGAGCCTCAGCCAGCTGGTGGTCCCCAGAAATGCTACCTACCAACCAGAAGAAGATACAAGGTTACAGGCCATCCCTGGCCCCCAGCTGGTACCTAATCAGGGCTTATGAGGCCAGTCCTGAGGTCAGTCAGTCTCTCCCCTGCCTGACTGCAGGAAGGAATGACCTCCTGAACTTTCAAGCCATAGCAGGGCCAGGGGAATCAAAGTAGCCTACTGTTTCTCAGCTTCAAAAAAACCATGAGGTTAATTTAAGACTACAAATCCCAGAATTCCTCATGGGAACCCAAGTAAAGTACAAATCTCAGTTAAGAGTCTTTAGCTCCAAAGAACCTCAAACACAAACCACACTAAGGCCTGTGTGACTGACCACCTGCCCTGAAAGTCCAGGATCTATTCCAAACCCAGTCATGAATGTTACAAGTCCTTGCCTGGCTTGGAAAAATTCATGACACTGAAGTAAAGTCGGCTGGCCAACCCTCAGGTGCATAGGACTAAGGCCAGGCCTCAGCCTGCACCACCATGCATGGGAACCAAGGCCCCAGGCAGGGGTCAGCAGTTGTGGGAAGGAAGCCCTGATGGCCTCCCTCTGGGCTTCTCTTTCCCTGCACTAGTAAGGTCACTTTTGTTTTTGTTCTGAGTTCAGGGAGGGAGAGAACTAAAATAGTTGTAAGAGATGAAAGGTAATCAGGTGCTCACAGGTGCCCCAAGTGGGACCACCAGCAGACTCCAAGAGAGGTTGCAAGTTTTAGGCAAATATTGTGGTTCTCTGGTGCTTGGCCAGGTTATCACCTTTCTGGGGTTGGGACACAGCTAGGAGAGGTAGGTTTCCAGTATAGGGCCCACTCCCAGGACAGGGAGAGGTGTAGGCAGATGGGAAAGTGGGTGGGCATCCAAGGCAGGTCGCCACGGGCGGAGAGGACTGACCAGCCCCTCCCCAAACTGTGCACCTCCTGCAACCCTCAGCGGTGGGCACCCAGGCGGAAAGACCGCGAGTGTACCTTACAAAGCCCACGATCAGGCAGGCCATGGAAGCGAACCTGAGTCCATTTAGCCCCCTCCCCGCTTACGTCTGCTCCTTCTTGCCTGGCCCGCCTCCCGGATACAGGCTCCTCCCGCTCCCAATACCGGGCCCTTCCTCAAGGCCCCCACCCACCCGCTGTCCGCACACCCTGCCACCGCAGCCCGTCTCCCCAACCCGTGCCGGGCCTCCGCTTCTTACCCTGACCCGCCGGGCTCCGAGAGCCGATACAGCCCATGGCCGGGCACGTTAGCCCGCGCTCGGGGCCCGGGCCATCGTCTTGCAGAGGGTAGGGCCGCGGCCGCCACCCGGGAGGGGAGAACCCGCGAAAGGGGAGGGGGTGGGAGCCGAGCGTCCGCCGCCGCTCCCCGGAGAGGGAACCGGACCGATGACGTAAACATTAGGGCGTGGCCACCAGCGTCACCACCCTCAGCGGGCGGAGCGAAGTCGACGTCAAGGTACGTAGGGGCAACCCGGGGCCGAAGCCAAGGAGTCCGCCAAAGGTGGACCTCATCACATCCTTGGCCTCACTGCCCAGCGACCGTGAGTTAGGCCTCAGGAAACTACCAATCACGCTACATAGGGGCAAAAACCCTCCCCGCAACAAGCCCGATTTTACGGATGAGCCCTTTTCCTAACGGTCTGGTGGTAGGGCCAGACCAGCAGGCAAGCGTTCTATGTACTCCACAGCCACTTCTCCCTTCTCCGCTAACCAGCAGGGGATGTCACTACGCCCAGAGGTTCCAACCCTCCAGTAAAGTTAACTTCGCAGCACCCGCAATCATGGACAGGGAGAGAGGCCAGAGGGGTGCCAGGTTAACAGTGCTACAGTGCCTGCTCTAGAAGGGCCTGCCCACATGTCCACACCCTTGTCCACAGGAGCAAAGCCATGAAGTAGAGGCAGTGTGCTTAATTGAATTCATGTTTAATAATTACAGGCACCGTGCCCCCCCTTCCCCCTGCCCAGGCAGCAGCAGGGGTGGTGCAGGGGCTGGGGCATATATGCCCCCAGCAGCGAGGACGGCAGTCCCATGAGTGATTTTCAGAAAATAAAAAAGGACCCCAGGGGCAGGCGGTGGTGCCCCCCCCCCCAAGACACACCAAATTTCAAGACTTTATATATAATATATCTCTGTGCCCCAGGGGAAGGAGAGGGACACCTGGCAGCATCCTGGAGGGGGGCCCCAGGCAGCCCCAAGCCATCCTGCCTCTTCAGCCACTTTATTAGCTCAGACACATCGCACTACAGGCACCCACTGCCACAGCTGCTGCCGCCCCACCCTACAGTCCGGGCGGCTAGCTGGGCCATCCGAGTGTCCATGGGGTTCCATGTCCCCGGCCCCACCCGCCCTCAGTTGTGGTCAGACTCCTCCTCATCCTCTGCCTCACGAAGCCACTTGAAAAAGGCTGTGACAGATTTAAGGGCCACGCCCTTGCCCTGCTGCTCAGCGGGGTCCTTGCTACTCTCCCAGCTATAGAAGGCATCCTCCTTCACCACGTCTTCGTCATACAGCGCATCAAAGAATGTCCGAAGCAGGTCTGTAAATAGGGAGGACATAAGTTAAGACAGTTTTACCGAATCCAACCCATCCTAGCTCCACTGCTTAAACAAGGTCCTGACCCATCCCCTACCTTCCTGATATTTGAGTGTCTGTTCATTCCTAGGTCCATGACAAGATGCTAATTTTCTGAATTAAGAGATTGAGGCACAGGAACGAGTCACTCGGCCTCACCTCAGCAGCTTTAAACTTCTCCACTCATCATACATTTAGTGGGCAAAGCAGAACTGGTACTGCTGGATTTGGGTAATCACCAAAGTTCCAGATATATTGCAAAGGTCAAGAGTATAAATTAGAACATTCATTGACCACGCCATTACAGATGCTGACAAACTCCAATTTCCTTCCTCTCCTAAAGATATACTCCCTCTCCTGCCTTGACTTTTTGATGTGTACTACATCCTTTGCTAGGAAAATCCTTTTTAAATTTTTTTTTTTAATAGACACTAGGTCTCACGGCCGGGTATGGCGGCGCATGCCTTTAAGTGGCAGCCTAGGAAGCCGCGGCCAGGGCCAGGGATCATGGTTCGAGTTCCACCAGGGTCATGTAGTTCCAAAAAAGTCCCAAAAAAATACAGCTGGGCGTGGTGGTGGGCACCTGTAATCCCAGCTACCTGAGAAGCTGAGGCTGGGGACTGCTTAAGTCTGTGGTACCTTGGGCAACATGAGCCTGCGGTTCCACAGGCAAAAATAACAAGACCTAGCCTCAAAAAAAAAAAAAAAAAAAAAGACACTAGGTCTCCCTATCTTGCCCAGGATTGTCTAAAAACCACAGACTCACGTGATCCTCAGCCTCCCAGGATAAGTGGGATTACAGGCAGGTGCCACCACACCCAGTGGAAAGTCCTTTTTCTTCTATCATCTTCCTAATTCTTTTAAGACTCCAATCTACTCCCAACTCCAACTTCTCTCCTCCACCCCTGAAGTCTATCCCATTCCCCATCCTAGACTGTAAAGTCTTTCCAGAATAAATGTTATATTCCTAAAAGCAGAAAGCAAAGTAGTAAGTGCATTTCTTCTGAATAAAGAAATAAACAAAACATAGGATAGGATGAAAGATTCCAAAGAGCCCACGTGTGGATGAAAACATTGACTGACTGAGCGATCTCCAAGAAACCATAAGCCAGGATGTTCCTCAGGTCGTGCACTCCCTCAAATCTGCTGCCTGTGAAGTCACCCATTTGCATCTCATGGTCATTTGTCCCAAATCCCAGGTCCACATACCCTGGGGATGCCATACAATCAATTACCCACTCTGCTCTGTATTTTCAAACCCAAGTTTCTCCCAACTAAATAGCAAAGGCCCCCTTTAGAACCATTAATGCTTATAGTCAAATGGAAAATTTTTGTCTTTCAGCAGAGATAAGTGAACTCAAAGGTTTTTGGTCTACACTGTTTACCTTTATTCCTTCTCAGAATATTAGTCCTTTCCAGTAGATTCTGTGCCCCTGTTGCTCCTCCAAGTATTATTTTTGCTAGGGTGGCCCCATATTTTTATCTCGAAAGGCCATTAATTTTGGGGTCTGCTCCTATGGAACTCTCAAGCAGAGTCCCGAATAACTGATCACTTCTTCTTTCCTAAAATCACACTCTCTGTTCATAGAACCCAAATTTCTATGGCCCCTAAATGGAAGTCCTCCACCTTCATTATTCTAAGGCAATCCCACATCTGTTGTGACTTGCTCAATTGTCACCCGCAACAGCAACTCACAGATCAGTTTCCATAGCCATGCCCTTCCCAAATGAGTTTTGTTTTTTTTTTTAATACTAGGTCTCGCTATTTTTGCCTGTGGAACCGTATGCTCACTTTGCCCGGATACCAGACTCAAACAATTCCAACTCAAGCTTCCTAGGTAGTTGGAATTACAGGCACGTGCCACCACGCCTAGTTATTTTATTTTTTTTTTTTTGGAACTATGTCTTGCTACATGCCCCTGGCAGAACTCGAACCGCGATCCCTGGCCGCAGCTTCCTAGGCTGCCACTTACAGGCATGCGCCACCATGCTCGGCCCCAAATGAATTCGGATACCCAGTTATCAATCTAACATTTCTGATCAACCTAGAGACCGCAAACTCAATGCAACCAAATTCAACTTGATAGTGTTCCTTACTGCCCAGAGAGTACTAATAGTATCAGTGTCACCCCAGCACCCAAAATATCCTGAATAGCCATACATGACTTACCACTCATCAACCTCTCACTCTGCACCAGTGTATATCTTCAAACCACCTACTCTCTCCCCCCATTCTCTGTTTTGCCACTAGTAAAGCTAGTGGCGATTACCAATATACTCAATTCACCAATCCTGCCAAATGCACCCCTTTCCAAACCACTGTTCTTACTAAAGGCCAGGATGATCTAAAAACTAAAATGAATTTTTATTCCTTGCTCAAAATACCAAAGACCATCTCCTTTCCCTAGACTTAAGTTCAAAACTCTATCCATGGCTTACACAGCCATGTGCAACCTGACCCACATTCTCTAGTCCCATCAACCTTGCCTCACATACCTTGGGGTTGCTGTGCTCTCACTGGCCTTCCTTGCAGTTTTAACCTGGTATCAGCTCTTTAAACCTCAGAGGCTTCCATTGTAGATTCTTAATTTCAAGCGCTTGCCCCTCTCACTTGTCATTCAGCTTATTCCCATTTATTACTCTCATAATAGGTGTATGCCCCCAGAGAGCAGCCTGCAGGAGCCCTCTTCCAACACTCATCATCACTCTCTTGCCAACTCCACACCAACATGGCAACTGTGCTCAAGGTAGTCACTGTTAATATTCCAGTGCCCTGAATACCTACTTGCTGGCTGCCAAAGCTCAGGTTAGACAACCTAGGCCAGTCTCCCAAAAGGAGATGAAACCATTGCAGTCCTTGCCAGGAGGAGTGTGTGTTTGTGAAATACCAGTAGTTATCACCTCTGCACTCCTGGCATTTAAGAGGCATAAAACAGGGAGTTGAGCAATTAGACTGAGTCTAATTCTTTGCATTTGCAGGTAAGAAAACAAAGTGGGAGGGGGGCTATTTGTCACCCCATTCCCCCCCCAAAGACCACTCATCTTTCTTGGGTTGAGAGCCTTACATGACTGTCCCCTGCTATGCAGCAGTTCATCCCCACTAGCCCCATCCCCGCAGCCTGGCTCTTACTGGCAGGCTGTTCTAAGGACACTACAAGGGCCTGGAGGGCATAGAGCGCCTGCAGCTCCTTCTGCTCGTCACATAGGTACTTCTGCAGCAGTTTCGCTCGTGCTTTCAGCACCGCAACATCCACTCGGAGGGAAGTCTCAACTATAAAGGAGAGGAAGACAGGGATAAGTGGAATAAACCCTCAGCCTGTTTAAGAACTAGGAGGAAAAGACCAAAACAGCCCTCCCTCCTTTTGTCTGTTGGGCCCACCCTTGCCCCGTGCCATCTCCCTGGCTCCTCTTACAGATAATTGCAGAGTAGCAGACAGTTTTCATGAGGACTCGAACTAATGTGTTGGATGCTACCTGCTGCTCACTCAAGTTGGCCTATACAGGAAAAAAACAAATGTAAAGTCCTGAATGGCGCCCAGAAGTCTCCACTTTTGCCACCCCACCACCACATAAGAACTAGCCCTCTTTATCCCTCTCTCTCAATGTGCAGCAGAAACATACCTCTATCCAGTCAAGTATTTGCTGATTACTGCTGCCCTCCTTCAGCAGCTTCTCCAGCTGCCTGCTTAGCTCCTCGGAGGACAGCAACCTCTGGCCAGGGGATTCTGACTCCTCTCCTAGGGTATAATCCACCTTCTGCAAGCAAAAAGACCCACATCAAATCAAGAGTAAGTGTATCACATAAGTGCAATGAAGACTGGCCAGCTCCCAAATGCTAGAATTAACCTAACCCAGCTGCAAACCTTATCAGCAATGAATGCACCAACATCCTGGCCTTCAGGTAGAAATTCTTTCCAGCCAAGCCCAGCCTCTCGCCACAGCATTCCCACCTTTTTGGGACCCTGGAAAACATAAGATCAAATCAGCAACCCTCTGTCTCATAGAAAATCTAAGAGTTGCATAAAATCATCTAGTAGTATTTACTGAAAACCTACTAGGTACTCACTAAGGCTGCCATAGAGATAGCTAACTGATCACTCCGGCCCAGACATCAGTCAAATAACCACTTAAACTCCAATTCACCATGGTGCTAAGAGTTGGTGGGTGTGATAGGGCAGTGGAGGTGCAGATACAGGAGATGGACTACAAGTCTGTAGGAAAGACATCAACTAGCTTTCACAGGATTCTTAAAGAATTACCAGATTAGCCGGACACGGTGGCTCATGCCTGTAAGTTTCAGCCTATGAAACTGCTGGGGCTAGGGATCGCGGTTTGAGTCCCACTCGGGACAACATAGCGAGACCTAGCCCCAAAAAATAGTTGGGCGTGGTAGCGCACGCCTGTAATTTCAGCTACCTGGGAAGCTGAGGCTGGGGATTGCTTGAGTCCGTGGTACCCCGGGCAATAAGAGCCTGCGGCTCCACGGGCAAAAATAGCGAGACCTAGTCTCAAAAAAAAAAAAAAAAAAAAGAAAGAATTACCAGATCATAAGAAGTAAACAACAGAATCCAAATATCTCAATCCTAGTTTCCCACTCTCATCTATATTTTTCTTCCAAAACAGCTGATTTTTCATTATTCCAAGTATCAAATGCTTATGGGAGAGGATAGAGTCTAACAGTACACATTAACAGGCTCTCTGATCCAGAAAATTATAGATGTACATCCCCCCTCACCACCCTCAATGTAAACCAGAAATTCACACATAAAGAGCAATCCGAAGCCAGGTACTGTGGCTCGTGCCTGTAAGCTTCAGTCTATGAAGTGGCTGGGGCTAGGGATTGCGGTTCCAGTCCCGCTCAGGGCAACACAGTGAGACCTAGTCCCAAAAAATAGCTAGGTGTGGTGGTATACGCCTGTAATCCCATATACCTGGGAAGCTGAGGCTGGGGATTGCTTGAGTCTGTGGTACCCCGGGCAACGTGAGCCTGCGGTTCCATGGGCAAAAATAGCGAGACCTGGTCTCAAAAAAAAAGAGCAACCCGAGTCCACTTTTAGTAAAGGGATATTTTGGGCATCATTCTTTATAATAGTATATATACTATTCACAATGCCCACAACGCACTACAACTGCTACAATGGTTCGTCAATTTTTTTTTTTTTTTTTTTTGAGGGTAGGTCTCACTATGTTGCCCAGGGTACCCTGGACTCAAGCGACCCCTAGCCTCAGCCTCCCAGGTAGCTAGGATTAAAGGCACGCCCAGCTATTTTTTGAGATTATGTCTCGCTATGTTGCCCAAGGCAGGTCTCAAACGCACAAACTCAAACGATTCCCAGTCTCCCATCGTAGGCGGGGATTAAAGCCATGTGCCACCACAAACAGGTTAATTTTATTTTATTTTAAGACTAGGTCTTGCTATTTTTGACCATGGAACCACAGGCTCATGTTGCCCGAGGTACCACAGACTCAAACAATCCCTAGCCTAAGCTTCCCCGGTAGCTGGGATTACAGGCATGTGCCACCACACCCAGCTATTTTTCTGGGGGGACTAGGTCTTGCTACATGCCCCTGGCGGGACTTAAACCACGATCCCTGGTCCCAGCTGCAACTTCCTGGGCTGCCACTTACAGGCATGTGCCACCATGCCTAGTCCTTAATTTCATTCTTTTTAAAGTTAGTTTGTAGAGCTTAAAGATGTCCAGGCCCAGTTGGTCACATTTTAACACACTAAAACGGAGGTCTCTCTCAACTGATTATGCTTTTTTTTTGAGACTAGGTCTCGCTATTCTTGCCTGTGGAACCGCAGGCTCATGTTGCCCGTGGTACCACGGACTCAAACAATCCCAAGCCTCAGCTTCCCAGGTAGCTGTGATTACAGGTGCATGCCACCATGCCCAGCTACATTTTTGGGACTAGATCTCGCTATGTTGCCCTGGGCGAGACTTGAACTGTGATCCCAAATCCCAGCCATGACCCCATAGGCTGTTGCTTACAAGCATGCGCCACCATGCCCAGCTCTGATTCTGCATCTTAAAAATACTACCGTACATTTCTTCTTAGAAGCACATAAGTGTCTTAAAAGCTACAATATCTTAAATTTAATGCAACACAAACGTAGTTCAATGTTTTGTTTTTCAAATTATCCCAGCACTCATTTTTTTTTTTTGAGACTAGGCCTCGCTATTTTTGCCCATGGAACCGCTGGCTCACATTGCCTGGGTTACCACAGACTCAAGCAATCCCCAGCCTCAGCTTCCCAGATAGCTGGAATTACAGGTTATGCCACCACATACAGCTATTTTTTGGGACTAGGTTGCGCTGTGTTGCCCCGAGCGTGGGATCAAACCGTGATCCCTAGCCCCGGCCGCTTCATAGGCTGAAGCTTACAGGCACAAGCCACCATGCCCGGCCTCCAGCACACATTTCTGCTGGAGAAATTTAACCTGACACTGAAATAACTGTTTTTATTTTGAAGTGCCATCTTCTAGGTCTCAAAGAGCTGACCTCTTAAAATGGCACCCCAACTTCTCACTAACACTAAGTACCATACCCAACTTGCCCATCCCATCTTTCTGCCAGTTCACTTTCCTTAAAGCAGCTTCTGTGCCCTTTCAGGAAAGCTTTCTGTCACAAACATTATCAAGTAAACACATTTGCATCCTCATGGTACTTAAGGGACTACACTTCATTTACTTTATATTTCATACTTCAGATTATTTTTGATTGTATTTATTCTTGCTTTTGTTATCTCTTGAGTTGTTTACTAACTGCATTTTATTCACTAACTATATTCCTAGCAGTTAGCATATGATGTTTAAAAAGTGACAGTTGAAAGAATGATTAGATCAATCAATGAAGAAATCAATCAATCACAGGCCTCGGGTCTTAAGACTGCCATTTTCCTCCAGCTTTTCTCAGTCTGAGGGAGACTGCCAGACTCAACATTTCCTCTCTGACAGCAGCAGTAGTATCAGCATCAGTATCAGCATCAGCATCAGTATCAGCATCACCACCA
>PVHY01029279.1:0-14433 GCA_004024945.1 Uropsilus gracilis | reverse complement strand
TTTTTTTTTTTTTTTTGAGACTAGGTCTCACTATTTCTCCCCTGGGAACCGCAGGCTCTCGTTGCCTGGGGTACCACAGACTCAAGCAATCCCCAGCCTCAGCTTCCCAGGTAGCTGGGATTACAGGCGCGCGCCACCACACCCAGCTATTTTTTTGGAACTAGGTCTCGCTATGGGCCCCGGGCGGGACTCGAGCCGCGATCCCTCGCCCCGGCAGCTTCATAGGCTGAAGCTTACAGACACGAGCCACCGTGCCCGGCCCCACCTCATGTTTCTACATCTGGGTCACTGAACACCCAAGTGTACCAACCAGAACCTCTTCTGGAAGCAGCACAGAATCTTCACTGACCTCATAGTCCACTCTGAGGCCCCCTAAGTTAGCTGGCAACTTGAGGGCAGACATGAGAGTCAACTCGGAGGTTTATTACAACCTTGATGGTGGTGTTAGTGGGTGACTGGAAATGAGAAACCTTCTGGGGTTCTCTGTGGAGTGGGACTCCCAGCCAGACAAGGAAGTGCCTGACTACAGCTCCTGCTCTGGTGGATCCCAGCAGCTGTTTTGGAAAGAGAAAAGGGGGAAGAAGGTACGGCTCTTATACCTCCTACCTACGTTGGGGAAGAGGCAAAGTAGCTATGGAAAATGGCCGGGTCCTAATTTGAATGAGGATGCATGATCCTTACTAACAAGGCCTGTTGCCCTATAATAAAAGAGAGGGCCAAAGAGGAAGTAAATGGTCAAAATGGCAAGTTTTGATAGAGTGTTATTTATGTTATACATGAAAAGTTTAAAAAAACGAGCAACAACCACATATACACACACTCACTGCCACCTCCCAGATGTGATGGTAAAGGCAGGAGAGTCTAGCCAAGATTCTTCAAGTATCCAGCTTGAATGAAAGGAACAGCAGCACCCTCACCCCCGCGAGCTGGCACTGTGAGCCTGTGAAGAGATCTCTCCCAGGCCAGCAGCTCTGTCAGATGGACTTTATGAGACTCTCAGGGAACATGGTTTCTAGCAGTGGCTATTAGAGAAGTGTGTTAC
The DNA here is from genome assembly GCA_004024945.1 of Uropsilus gracilis. NCBI lineage: Eukaryota > Metazoa > Chordata > Mammalia > Eulipotyphla > Talpidae > Uropsilus > Uropsilus gracilis. The sequence continues at coordinate 13,391 of PVHY01029279.1, read as the reverse complement.
CCGGGACATGATAACTGCTGTAGGGGACCTGCAAATCTCAGCTCCCACGCTGTAACTGATGTGGGTGAGGTCAGTGGAGGCCCTGGTTGCTATTACCTTGACAGCTCATCTCACCTCAGCTTCCAAAGTTGTTTTACTCAGCCAGTGAATGAGGAACACAAGCAAAGGATGGTTAGGGGCAGGTACGCAAGCGGTTGACAGCAAGCCTGGCACTCAGGACACACGGGGAGTGGGGGTGGTGGGTGGTGGTGATGCAGCATAGCTACCTGTGTGCCTGGGGAGAGACAGTGCTGCCAGGGGCTCTCCCTTCATGGAGAGGAAGTACCTTTTATGACCACCTTTCATTTCCTTGCACTTGCACTTGCTCAGGCAAGAGCCTTGCTGCCGTAGCTATGACTGATTATCAGGACCCAGAGCCAGGGTGTGCTTATCACCACCCAGGTTCCTCCTGGGGGAGATCTCTGCAGTCACCCATGCCTTTGTCTCTGTCCAACTCCTGCAACAGGCTCCTTCTAACCAGGCCTCTTTTGAAATTGATCTGCTGCAACAGTTGCAAACCCCAGCTGCTCCTTTACTCCTAGGGCCCCAGCAAAAGAATCAATTATCCCACCCCAGTGAATCCAGCTTCTGCTGATTTGCCAGAGGATAGGTTTCAAGATCTCAGCCCTGGCTCAGAAAGCTCTGCTTAATCTGGACATAATCTCTTGAACAACTGCCTGTTGCCCTTGGTCTCCACCTGGCAGCAACAAAGATACCACCTCACACTTTCAAGTCTGGAAACTCTGGCCCTCCAGAGAGAGATTGAGATCCAGACAGGCAGGTGTAATGACCTGTATTTTGCAGCTGCAATATAGACAGAACAGTGAGAAAAGTAAAAGTCCTTTTTATGTGCTGCAGACCTGCCCACTGTCTTACAGCTTAGTCTTACTGGGCTCTTACAGAGATAAAATGCAGTCTGTTGGGTCTGCAGGGAAAACTGAGTGACAAGCAATTGCATGTGAAAGCCATGGCTCATACTTGTTTATAGAGTTCACAGTGTTGTTGTTTTAAGATTTATGTCCTTTTGAAATCGGGTCAAAAAAGGAGGGGAAAGCCTCCTTCCAACCTTCAAGCCATAGGTCCGTATCACCTGTGCATTGTGGTTGCCACTCAAAATGCAGTTTAACAAAGGATTTTTTAGCAAGGGAGTTCAACAGGGAAAACAAAAAGTCCTTAAAGCCACAAGGGGCCAGTCATCTTACCCCAGTCACCATTCTCAGTCCCAAAGATTCCAAAGACATGGGCCGCGCATGGTGGCCACAGACACAGTCCAAGATGGTGGCCCTCCAAACCTCAGAGGTAGGCACTTTTGCAAAGTCCAGTCCTTTCTCCGGCGTCTTCTCTTTTTTTCTTTTCTCTCAAGTGTTCCATGTTGCTCTACTTCTCCAAGGCTCTTCAGACTTCCATAATTGCTGATGCAAAAATCAGCTTTCCAAATTGCTGGCCATCTCTAGGTGCCAGCTTTCCATGTCACCTTGCTGCAAGGCCATACTCTCCACACTGGCCACTCTTCTGCCAGATATCATGGCTCCTTGTCACCTCCAGCTCACCCTTCCAGGGGGCTCTTGCCCAGTCTGGTCACTCCGGCTACTCTTTACCTGCCTGCCATTCTCTTCTCTCCTCCCCAAAAGTTCTCTCTCCCCAGTCTCTGCTCCTTTCCTTTTATCTCTCTCTCTTTTTTTCTTTTCCTAAAAGGCAAAGGCTCCAATTTCCCTCTACACACCCTCTTGGTGATACATTCTCTCCTCCAGGATTCACACCTGGAATTTGCAACAAAGTAAAAGTACCCTTATCTTGTTTACGCCAGTATCCTTTTCCTGGTCTTCAGACACAGCTAAGGGCATCAATGCCTACATTTTAATACTGCCCATGTTGGGGTCCCAGCTTCACTTTCTCTTCAGCTCCCTACCCACCCCCCACCTTGGTAACCTTGGCAATGAACCTCATGACTGCCCCTGGGCATTAGGGTTCTGATCCTGTCAGTGCCCTGCAGGACTTCTGGGCCTGGTTTGAGTGTCCAATAGGAGCAATGTCCTGCTGGACGCTGGGTTCTGACCATTGATTTACTTCCAGTGAGGTCTCCTTAGGAATGTGCTTTCTTAAATGCTTTGCAATTGTGCCATGCAAATGGATTAAATGATAATATAAAAAATGTAAAACACGATAGTTCACATTCCTCAGAGGGAGGAGGGAAGCAGAAATATCTAGGATGGTGAACATTCTTAGGAAAGCTTCCCCTCTTATCTAGGTGGTGTTCCATCAGTAAGTCTCTTTGGGTCTTTGGGTTGGGGTGATAGGTACAAGAATATGCCTCCCCCCTTCCTAATACACTCCAAATTGTGTGTGGACCACCCTTTTGCTTTCATGCTCACAAGATATTTTACACTACCTTCCTAGTGTGTAGAACTTAGTTATGAGGCTGTTACAAATTTATGCAAAATAGTTGAGCTGTAACCAAATTGCCTTCTCCAAGAAGATGATTGTTTCTCTTTCAGAGATAGCTGTTTGGAGAAATGTGAAGGGAGGGGGAGGTCTTGACTGAATCCCAGGGTTCCCACTCCAATAAACAATAATCAGAGGAGGGGGTTCTCATTTTTATTATTTATTTATATGTTTGTTTGTTTTTGAGACTAAAAAACAAACTATGTTGTTTCATATGTTGCACTCACTATGTTGCAGGGGGTTAGTCCCAATTTGGGATCAGATCTGAGTAATCCAGATCCTGGATAGGATGTGGGATCCCACAGATGTCAGCTTCCCAAGTAGCTGGGATTAGGTACGCACCACCACACCCAGCTGTTTTTTTGAGACTAGATCTCGTTATGTTGCCCAGGGCAGGTCTTGAACCTACAGACTAAAGCGATTCCTAGTCTTGGCCTCCGTTCCTAGACACGCCACCATACCCATTCCTTACTTATTTTTAAAAAATCTTTTGAAATCAAATGTTGACAAATAGTAAATATCTTTTATCAGCTGAGGATTAAAATCAATACCAGCACAGCACACCCTTGGGATGCTATCTGTTGGAAGTCAAAAGCTCTGCGTTAATAATAAAAATCAGCAATGACGGGAGCTACAGAGAGACCACCTACATCTTAGCTACTGTTCCTTCCTTCAGCATATATTTTTGAGAAGCTGATCTGCACAGGCAGGCCCAGGCAGGAGGAGTGCAGCCAATAACCAGACAGATAACAGCCTCTGATGAAACATACATTCTAGACTGAGGAGCAGAAAACAATAAGATAAAGTCATAGGATGGTAAGTGATATGAAGAAAACAAAATGAGGTGACATTTAGAGAATAATGGTGGGGTCAGGCTGCTTCAGCTGGGGTGCTTAGGGAAGGTAGCATGGAATAGGGGTCCCCAATGGACCGGACCAAGGAGTCAGTTGAGGAGGTCATGGGGACAAGATTCCAGGCAGAGTGACTGATAAGGGAGCTCAGGGGTGAGCCTGGCGTAGTTAAGGTGCAAGCAAGGTCCACAGAACTGGTCTCTGGTGACTAGATGGGGCATACATTTGAGCAAAGCTCAGGGAGGAAGGCAGAGGTTGATTATCAAGACCTTGTAAGGCAGGTCAGACAATGCAGACTACTCATGTTTTATCTTTTTCCTAATCCTTTGTTTGGTTCTCTATATCCCACATATAAGTGATACCATCCCATACTTATCTTTTTCTTCCTGACTTATTTCCCTTAGTGTAATTCCTTCCAGATCCATCCATGTGTTCCCAAATAGCATGAGTTTATCTTTTTTTTTTTTTTTTTTTTTTTTTGAGACTAGGTCTAGCTATGTTGCCCAGGGTAGTCTTGATCCTGCGGACTCAAGTGATCCCCAACCTCAGCCTCCCAGGTAGCTGGGACTACAGGTGCCTGCTACCATGCCCGACTGCTTTTTCGAGACCAGGTCTTGCAATGTTGCCTGGGGTAGTCTCGAACCTGTGAACTCAAGCGATCCCAGGCCTCTTGCCTCGCAGCATTGGACAGAGGCACGCACCACCATGCTCAGCAAATTTATCTTTCTTGATTGCTGATGAGGCATACAGCAGGAGAGGGCAGGGTGTGGGGGAGGCGGCAAGAGCACTGTGGAGATGGCGGGTATGATGGTAGGAGAACTATGAGGACTACACCTGAGGGGAGAAATCAAATACTATCCAAAAATTAACAACGATGTAAGAAAATAAGCACATACATTTAATTAGCAAATATAAAAAGGTAAAAGAACGGTAGCTTTTATTTTAAGGGCAGTAGATGATCTGAAGGGGTATGTGATATAATTTAATTTACATTTTAAAAGTATTCTCCAGCTGCTGTGTATAAAAGCAGCAGGAAATGTGAAAGGAGGTTGTCTTAGTTCAAAGTAAGGGATGATGACAGATTGGACATTGGCAGCAATAGGGCATACGGGGAATTTAGGAAGACATCAGTTATATTTTGGACAGTGCCAGGTGGGGATGGGGGAGAAAGAGAAATGGAGGAAGGGTTGCAGGTTTTTAGCTTGAAGTGCTAGCTGCAGAAAGGAGTTGCTTTTGTTTAGAAGAGAAGATGGAGTAGAGAATGGAAAAGCAATCATTTGTTATAATTATCTCTTTTAACATGGTATGAAGCTTGATCATGCAAGCTGGTCTTGCGAATTTAGTAGTAGGAAAAAACCTACTATTGAAATCGGGTTAAAAGGGGGCAAAAATTTTAATTTAAACAAGCCACAGGTCTGTATCACCTGCACAGCAGTTGCCAAACAAAAGCAGTTTAAACAGGGTTTTATTAACTAGGAAAATGAAAAATTATTAGTTCCACAAGTGGCCAGTTATCTTACACTAAGTCCCATTTAGTCTGAAAGTCTCAAACACATGTCCAAGATGATGACCCTCCAAACCTTAGGCAGCCCGCAAAGTCCAGTTTCTCTGTAGTGTTTTTTCTTTACTCCTTCTCTCTCCAGCCTTCTGAGCTGCTCTACTTCTCCAAGGCTCTTCAAACTTTTTTAACAGATGCTGATACAAACTCAGTTTTCTAAGTATGCCTTGCTGTGGCTCCAAGCATTTCTTTTACCAGGCCCACCTTAGGCAGTGTCTGGCCAAATCTACTAGGCCTGTCTTCCGCAGTCCCTGGTCACCCCCCACCTGCCGTTCTGGCATCTGGCTCCACACCACCTCCATCTCTGCTGGCCACTCTCCCAACATGTGGCTCCTTACCAGCGCCAGCTCACTCTTCCAGGGGGCATCCCCTGGCAGGCCATGTGGTCTGTCCTATCAGTCTGCCATTCTTGTCTCTCTTCTTCTTCATTCCTTTCTCCTTACTTGTCCTTTTTATGCACCCTTTTCCCACTTCCCATCTTTTCTCATGGGGTCTTTCTCTCAGACTCCGCCCACCAGGGTATTTTGGCACCAATATAATTTTTAACTGTATCACCATGTGTCCAGCCTGGAATTAAACTTTGAATATGAATTGTCTTCATTTAACAAAAAAATCTGAAGTGATAGATGATATGTTTCTCTCTCTTTCTTTTTTTCTTTTTGAAACTAGGTCTTGCTATTTTTGCCTGTGGAAGTTGCCCGGGATACCACAGACTCAAGCAATCCCCAGCCTCAGCTTCCCAGGTAGCTAGGATTACAGGTGCTCGCCACCACGCCCAGCTATTTCTTTGGGACTCGGTCTCTCTGTGTTGTCCTGGGCGGGATTCAAACCGTAATCCCCAGACCCAGCTACGACTCCATAAGCCATCGCTTACACGCCACTATGCCCATCTGTGTTTTCTGTCCTACCTCACCAATTTTGGGAGAGAAGACCATCAGGCCACAACTGCATGGGTGATACTGGATCTGGGTTCCAGGGGGGGGGGTCAGGAATTGGGGCTCCAACAAGGTGTCAGCCACAACTGAGTCCTCCTTTGCAGCTTTCTGTTTCTTCCGGTAGATTTTTGCTTTAGTCTGCAAGGACAAAAAGCAGCAGCCAGGTGGAAGGCGTGGGGGAGGGCATGGAGCCTCCCCTTCCTCAGAACCCACACTTCCAGCACCTCTACATGCTCACCACCTAGAAGCTGCCAACAACTTGAGTCTTGAGGTAGTTTTCATTCTCTTGTGAGGAGACAACAAAAGGCAATTTGGACTATCCCACTCTTGCCTGGAACGGTCCTTGTCTCCAGGCTGGCCAAGGAGCTCCTGTGTGGAATATAAATGCCAACAAGAGGCAGACTCCCCCAGAAGCAGAACCAGCTGAGGCTGCCTGGGCTGTAGTGAGGTGCCCTTCAAGCTTGGCCAGTCCCTGTACAGGGCGCCTGTCTGCACGGCTGTCCTGGCTCTGTCAGCACCTCCATGATACCACTGGGGACTTGATTGACTTAAGGAGGTTTTAGGGTAGTTTTGCTTGTTGTAACACAAGGTGGGGTGGGGGAACCACTGGCTTTTAGTCCCTGTGGCCAGGAATGCAAAATGTACAGAAGCGTCTTGACGCGATGAACAAGTTCCAGTTCAAAATTCCTGTACCTTGGGAAAGTTTATTTAGAATGTCTGTGTCTCTCCTCATCTTTAAAATGAAGACGTTAGATGAAATCACCTCTGAGGTTAGATCCGGTTTATTCTGTGACTCACAAGATACACAAGCAACAGTAAAATGAACAGGCTTTGGGGGACCTGGTGGGAGGTTGTGGTCACCATGAACACTTCTTGCTCGTCAACTCTTCCTCCGTAGGAAGCAGGGGTGACTGATGACCGTGGCACTGACATTTGGAGCCACTTAGGCTTGCAGGCCACGCTCCCGTAAGCTGCTCTCAAGCAATGACTAAGCCAGATGCAGGGACCAATGCAGCTGCTCCCCACCAGCTTGGTGGAACTGTTCCTGCTACCATAGCCTGAGACTCCCACAGGGTCATAGTTGCCCTTGCTTCCTCCTCTCCTCTCAGGGGGAGACCCACGATTGCCTGAAGGCTCTCCCCTCTTGTTACTTGTTCCTTTCTTTCCTCAGCTAGTGCCCCCCTGTCTTGGCTTTGGCTTCTCAGAGAAGCCAAACGAACCCAGGTGGTGCCAGCTGGGATTTGAGAGAAGGAAAGGAAGATTGGAGTTGGAGACTGGCTTCCTCACGGTCCAGCAGGAGCTGGGGCTGTGCTCACACCTGAGGGCCAGGGAAGGACAGATCTGGAATCCGTGTGGTCAGTGGGTACCTCCTGGCCCTGCTGTGACCACTCTGACTGTGTATGGACACATGCAGGCCCCAGTATCAAAAGGAAAGGATTGCTGCAAACTCAGGCCCTTGGAAACTATAGTTTGGGTCACACCGCAAAGCAAGCCTCTGACAGACTACCAAGATCAGGACTGAGGAGGCAAGAATTTTGAGAGAAGAAAGGAGAGACTAAATCTTGATAGTCTACCCCTGAGGAAGTGAAATTGGGTCAATACAGGGTAAAATCTGCCAACCAACAAACCATTGAAAAAAAGCAGCATTTTAAAAATGTGGCTTCAGCCATCCAGCTTTCTTAGCAGATTCATATCACCTGTGCGTAGCAGTTGCCAGTCAAATGCAATTTAACCAACAGGGTTTTATTTACAAGGAAAATGAACCAGGAAAACGAAGTCTTTAATGCCACAAGTGGCCAAACACATGTCCAAGGCACCCTGCAAAATCCAGTTGTTATTTTGCATCTTCTCTTTGCATCTTCCCACTCCAGCGTTCTGAGCTGCAGCTTCTCCAAGGCTCTTCAAACTTTTCCAACAAATGCTGATGCAAACTCAGCTTTCCAAATAACCCCCTGGCCCCCCCCCACCAAATATAGAAACTGGAACTGGATGGAAGACCCTGGTGTGGGTTCTCTGACTGACCAACACAGGGGTCTGATGGCTGTAGGAGCTCTTTTCACGGTGTGAGACATGTACATATTGTGTGCATTTGGCATTGATTTGAAATAATGTGTCATTCTTGCCTCCTGAGACACTGAAAACAGTTTTGAAAATGCTTCTGACTTGTAAAACTACTTGTGGCTCTTTGGTTGCTTGGCCTCTCTGAAACTCAAATTTAGCCCCAAGCACTCAGAACTTCGAGGCTTGTTGTGAGAATGAAAGAAATAGAACTATTAGCTAACATTGATTAATTTCCTGCCACACACTGACACTGGTTAAGTCTTTTTCTATGCATCCTGTAAAACTAATCTCTAAACCAATCCTCACAATGGATTCTGTTAATTAGTGACATCCACTTTATGAATGTGGTTAAAAACTTCAAGCAAGAATACCCAGCTGGTACCATGGTGGAAGCCTACAGCTCTCTTGCATGATCCCTGAGCACGGGTGGTTTATGTTTCTACTACGAAACGCTGGAGAAATAGCGTCACCTTCCAGAGGTTGTGCAGATTCCCAACATGATCCCTTGTGTGTCTCTCACCCCTTTGAATGTGAATGTGGGTGAAACCAAGATCAGATTCATGGAGGACAAGCTTTAGGGGGAAAGGAATTAGAAATAGTAGCCTGAGGAAAGAAGGTGGGGGAGAGCTGGTGGCCGGAGGCAGGCTTGCATCCGCATTGGGCAGGTAGGACTGGAAAGCTCACTAGCTTTAGAGACAGGAGCGTAGGTTCTTTTTCTTTTTAAGAACAAATCTCCTTTATATTACAGTGGAAAAAGAATAAAAAGAGCGAGAGAAACAGAGAACTTTAGTGGGGGGTGAGTCTGCAGATAAAATCTGTATTTTTTTTCCTTTGAAGCAAAACAGGTTTATTTTACAAGGTTGAGTTGCAAAAACTTTTTTGCTTATACTCCCCCATTCAGTCTTGGCTGCCACAGTTAGACAGAAAGTGCAAGGACACTTTTTTCTTGCATCTCAAATGAAAATCTGTATTTTTTCCCTCATTTTAAAAATCATTTATTCTCTGTAAACCTCAAGTTCCTTATCTATAAAGAGTAAAAATAATTTTATCTTGCTGATGGAATTGTGATAAGGATGACGCGAAATAATATGGCAAGCACAGAGAAGTTTAATTAATTTGGAAAATTAATAGAGAAACTGATAATAATGTGATTATGTCTAAACCTTCTGTTCAGTAAGTGTTCAGTAAATGCTAGCAATTTATGTATTTGTTGTTTTTCCCCAATGGAATCGGTGGTAAATACACACACATATGGTACTTAATGCTAGAGCGCCCTCTGGTGGCTTTTATGCCACACACCAGCTCCGCCTCCTCGCGCTTATTAGGAAGGGAAGGCTGGGGACCCCAGAGCCACCCACCACCATCGAGGCCAGGCTACCTGATTCTGAAAACGTCACCGTTAAGTCACCATGATTAGGAATAGTTCCCTAGGTGTATTTGAATTTGCTCCCCTCCCGTTTTTTTTTTTGTAGAGACTAGGTCTCGTTATGTTGCCAGGGTAGTTCCAATCCCGCGGACTCAAGTGACCCCCAGCCTCAGTCTCACAGGTAGCGGGGATTACAGGCACCCACCACTGCACCCGGATGCTTTTTCAAGACCACATCTTGCTCTATTGCGTGGGGTAGTCTTCAACCTGCGACTTCTAGTGATCCCAGGCCTCTTGCCTCCCAACGCTTGGATTACAGGCACGGGCCACCAACCCCACCTTGAGCCTTTTGAAATTAGCTCGTAGTTACCACTTCTGATCTACAAAAACGCCAAATTCATAGGTTAATCTAATCACTGGGCTCTATGAGGAGTAATGAAAATCTGAGTGTGTCCTTTTGCAGAGCGCTAAAACAAAGGCAGCAAAACACACAAGGACTTCAGGAGTCACTGTGTGACCGGTGGGATCTAGCACTACGGGAGGAACAAACAACCTCTCCTCTACCTCCCAGGGCTTTACTAATGGGCTTTTCCTAGGTCCTGTGTCTCCTCTGTCATCTTTCACAGTTACATTTCTACCTATAGCTTAGTCTGAAACAGGGAGGGGAGGGGGCTTTTGATCCCCTTCTTATACTTTCCTGCCCTGCTTTTGTAAAAAGGCCTCAAGAAGAACAGCTCATTTGACACCCACACCAGTGCAGGGCCTTCTGAAGAAAACCAAGTGGGGGCTCATGAGGCACCCGCTTCTCTGAGGCCTGACTTCACAAGTTAAAACTACCCCAACCCCCCCAAACTGAGTTGAAAATGTCAACTCAGTCATTTCCCTAGCTTACCAAAATCCCTTTTTTTTTTTTTTTTGAGACTAGATCTCGCTATCTTTGCCTGTGTAACCGCAGGCTCACGTTTTGCCTGTGGAACCACAGGCTCACATCTGAGGTACCACAGATGCAAGCAATCCCCAACCTCAGCTTCCCAGGTAGCTGGGATTACAGGTGCGTGCCACCACACCCAGCTATAATTTTTTTGGAACTAGGTCTCACTATGTGCCCCTGGCAGGACTCGAACCGTGATCCCTGGCCCCGGCTGTGGTTATTAGCTTACCAAATCTTAATGGATCAAATCTTTTTTTTTTTTTTTTTTTTGAGACTAGGTCTTGCTATTTTTGCCTGATGCAGGCTCTCGTTGCCCGGGGTACCACAGACTCAAGCAATCCCCAGCCTCAGCTTCCCAGGTAGCTGGGATTATAGGCGCGCGCCACCACGCCCAGCTATTTTTTGGAACTAGGTCTCGTTACGGGCCCCAGGCGGGACTCGAACTGCGATCCCTAGCTCCAGTCGCTTCATAGGCTGAAGCTTACAAGCACGAGCCACCATGCCCGGCCTCAAATCTTTTTAAAAGAAAAAAATTAATGGAAATTCTAGTATAGAACATAGAGGTGACTTTATAGTGGGATAAACCTGCTTAGAAACAACTGGTGGGGGTGTGAACTGGTACAAATTCATTATTAAAGATTGGGTAATACATGCAGTCATTGTAAACCAAGGCTATTACAATAACTCTATTACTTCAAGTGTATTTGTTTTCTTTGATAATGTTCTATGCTGCTGTCCAATAAAAATCATTTCTGAAGAATCTAAAAATATCAAGAGCCACAAAAGCTCTTGAACTACTAATTTTCCTTCAAGAATCTGTTTTAAGGAAATAAGTAGAAATATGGAAAAAGTTATATAAAAATGTTATTGCAACATTACAACAGTAAGAAACAGCACCCAAAGATATAGAATTGTTAAATCAAATATGAAATAGTCATGAGATCCAGCCTTGATTACTTAGAAATTGTGTTTTCAAAGTGTGTAGATAGGGAAAATGGTTGTATGTAAGTATGTATGTATGTGTGTATCTATGGATTCCATTTTTACAAATATATGTATGTTTTAAATATATATACATATATGTGTATACTATATACACTGAAATAAGGGAATTTGTGATACAAATATTAAGAGTGATTGTCTTGGGCTGGGTATGGTGGTTCGTGCCTGTAAGCTTCAGCCTATGAAGTGGCCGGGGCTAGGGATCATGGTTCGAGTCCCGCCTGGGGCCCGTAGCAAGACCTAGTTCCAAAAAAATAGCTGGGCGTGGTGGCGCGTGCCTGTAATCCCAGCTACCTGGGAAGCTGAGGCTGGGGATTGCTTGAGTCTGTGGTACCCCGGGCAACGAGAGCCTGCAGTTCCACAGGCAAAAACAAAAACAAAAGAGTGATTATCTCTGTGTAGCTGAATTATAGGTCATTTAAATATTTTTCTTAACCTTTTTTGTATTTTTCAAAATTTCTATAATAACCATGTATTGCTTTTATAGCCCCAAAAGCAATGTCATATGAAAGCAATTTGATCTGAAAAGTCAGTCAAATTTGAGTTTCTTAAACTTCATGGTATTGAATTAGAAATTGAATGTGGTTTCATCAAAATACATTGATAAATAGCACAAAACATTTAAAATATATTTCATGTTTGAAAAGTCTCCACCATCTCAAAAAGTAGCAGCAAAGTAAGAGTGAGATAACTGTTTTCTTGGTTCTTAGTCAAATTCAATAGCTTCTAGGAGATTCTGTTGGAAATGTTTTTTCCAAGGGTCTCCACTGAGCTGAAACCATTCTGAAATGCATCCTTCTCTTGATGGTTGAGGTACAGCACAGACATTATAATTAGACTGAGTGATCATATAACAGCTGGTACATACTTCCACAAGGTCAATATCCCGAGTCTTGAGATATTGCTCAGATTCAGATCTTCTTAATGACTTTAGAAGCATTGCATCTATCATTTTGCAGCTTTACAGTCAATGAGAGAAAATCTAAGAACACTATCAAAGCCCAGTTTGCAAAGGTAGCTCAATTAGCTAGACTGTTAACACAAAGTATTACAGTATCACGTTTCCATATGCCTCATACAAAGGAAATATTCACTACCTAATTTAATTTTCATCATCCCCAGTGAGGTCCATATAATTAGCTCCTAGATGAACATACAGGAAACTGTAAGGTAGGAGGGTATCCCCAGTTAAGTATTTTCTTATCCCAACAGAGAGGACTTTTATATCCAGCACATTCTGCAAAGCCCTAGTCAACAAATCTGGAGTCTGCTGATATCAAAATATCAACTTTTTTTTTTTTTTTTGAGACTAGGTCTCGCTATTTTTGCCTGTGGAACCACAGGCTCTCGTTGCCCGGGGTACCACAGACTCAAGCAATCCCCAGCCTCAGCTTCCCAGGTAGCTGGGATTACAGGCACATGCCACCACGCCCAGCTATTTTTTGGAACTAGGTCTCACTACGGGCCCCAGGCGGGACTCGAACCGCAATCCCTAGCCCCTGCCGCTTCATAGGCTGAAGCTTACAGGCACGAGCCACCATGCCTGGCAAAATATCAACTTTTAATTCTGAAACTCTACAATTTAAAAATAATTGAACTAAAATAAGTTAGATAACAAATTAATTTATTGTCACCTAAAATGTTTAGAGTCATGCAGGAGAGTTCGGTATTACTTTTTAAAAATCCATATAAGAAAATTGCAAGTTGTTTAAGCATTGGTAGTTCAGGTAACTTCTAAGTAGTTTTCTAACACACTTGTTTAAACCTTACATTTGAACTATATTTTTTCAAGTCAAACAAGCATATATATGTGTTCTCCCTCTAGCTTCTCATAATACCTTTGTTATCCTCTCTGCTCTCACCAAAGTTACCCTATTAAATTACAAATTTAGGCCGGGCATGGTGGTGCATGTCTGTAAGCGGCAGCTAGGTAGCCGTGTCAGGGACCAGGGATCGCAGTTCGAGTCCCGCTCAGGGCAACATAGCAAGACCTAGTTCCAAAAAAAAAAAAAAAAAAAAAAAAGCTAGGTGTGGTGGTGTGCACCTGTAATCCTAGCTACCTGGGAAGCTGAGGCTGGGGATTGCTTGAGTCCATGATACCCCAGGCAACGTGAGTCTGTGGTTCCAAAGGCAAAAATAGCGAGACCTAGTCTCAAAAAAAAAAAAATTACAAACTGATTTCCTATTTCCAAACTCAAGCTTTTCT
>PVHY01029278.1:0-14433 GCA_004024945.1 Uropsilus gracilis | reverse complement strand
TATATTAGTGAGACCATTTGACTTCTGTCTTTCTCTTTTTGACTTGTTTCTGCTAGTATGATTCCTTCTAAGTACATCTATGTTGTCAAGAAGTCGTCTAATTTGTCATTCTTAATTGATGAGTAGTATTCCATTGTGTATAAATACCACATTTTTTTCAACCAGTCATCTGTTTTGGGACACTTGGGTTGCTTCCATGTCCTTGCAATTATAAATAGTGCTGCGGTAAACATCCGGGCACAGGTGTCCCTTTGTACCCACATTGAGGCCTCTTTTGGGTAGATTCCTGAGAGCAATTGCTGGGTCAAATGGTAGATCCATTTTCATGAATTAGAGGGTCCTCCATACAGCTTTCCATAGAGGTTGGACCAGTTTACACTCCCTCCAGCAGTGTAAGAGTGTTCCTTTCTCTCCACATGCTCGCCAGCAATTCTTGTTGCCCGTTCTTTGGATGTGGGCCATTCTTACTGGTGTAAGGTGGTATCTCATTGTGGTTTTGATTTGCATTTCCCTTATTGCTAGTGATAATGAGCAATTTTCATGTGTCTGTTGGTCATTTGTATTTCCTCTTTGGAGAAGTGTCTTTTTAGTTCTTCTCCCCATTTTTTGATTGGGCTTTTTATTTTGCTTTTGTTTAGTTGTTTGAGTTCTTTGTGGATCTTCGTTATTAAACCCTTATCACTATTGTGGAGGGATTCTTCCTAATTCTAACTGTTCCTAAAGGTCACATCATTGCCCGTGCACTGGGAACCTTCTAGAAGGCTCCACGGCCCCTCGCAGCAAGGGTGTGTGCAACCAGGGTCGAGGCGCTTGCTGGAGGAATGCAGGTGTCTGCCCGCAGACACGCCATTTGCTTCCCCACGTGAACATGCCACCTGGGCCGTGCCGAAGTGCTTCTGCAGTGTGCATCTCTCATGCACGCGTCGGTGCACACGTCAGGCCTGACGAGCTCGAGTGGCAGGTCTGGGGTGGGGGGAACGGTTGGCAATTGTCTTGATTTTGCAGCATGTCACAGCTGCATCTTGGGTGTGTTTTCAGACCCTGGCCCACCTTCCCAGCCTCTCTAATGGCTCTAGGAATTCAGCCTCTTCGGGGGAACCTGGTAGGCCTGCCAAGTGTCGCTTTTTCTTTTCCAGGCTCTGGCTCGCGTCTCAAACCTTCTGAAAGTAAATTACACGCTCCGAGGGTATCTTGGACTAGATTGAGCGGTTCCTGCCAGGAGCGGGAATGGCGGTGGGAGGGCAGGCTGTGGCGCCAGGCTGTTGCTGGCACCCTCAGGCTGTGGCGCCAGGCTGTTGCTGGCACCCTCAGGCTGTGGGGGACATGGGGTGCCGCTGCCACAGCACCACGGTCAGACTTCTCCTGGAGAGACTGATGTTTGCACGTCTCTGTCAGCGCCTCAGGGTTGGCTTTCAGCCGAGACATTCGTCGGGAAGCTGCCGCCCGGGCACCAGCACCGTCTCTCCCACCTCAGGCGGCCGCCTCTGCTGGCGCCTGCCTGCCTCTTTGTGCTTCTCAGCTGAGCTGGACTTGCCCCTTTGTGGTGCTGGCGATTTTCCTCATGCATCTGGAATCGCAAGGCGGCGTTACCAAAAAACGGCTGCTCCTACTTTAAATAGATAAAAACCGTGAATTTAAAAAAAAAAAAGCTGAATTTTTGTGTCACTCCCTCATGTGTAATTTCCAGTTAGCTGGTGCGTGTTTATTCGTGTACTCTGTTAGAGTTTAGTTGGGAGAATAATTTAAGATTTGTTCATATCCGGAGAAGCAGCCTCGTTCGGATACCACGGTCCGGAAGCTTATGTCACAAAAGCTGCCCTGAACCGCGGGCACCTGGTGGTGGCACTGGCAGCCCCTCCGGCCAGCCATGAAGGAGCCGCTTGGCTGGTCTGCGAGTCCGCGTTGACACAGTGCCGCTCCACGTGGTGGCGAGTGGGTGTCAGGTGTTCGGCTGGCTTAGTCATCCGCCTCAGAGGAAGGGTTCTGTGGGGAGGATTCCAGCCTCCCAGGTAATCCCTTCCCTGTCAGCATGCAGAAAAGCTATGTTTAATGTTTGACCCCTTGTTAAAAGGTCACTTTTGCCTGCAAACAGCAATTTTAGTGTTTGTCTCTGTTGTTTCTGGTGTGGGAGGATTCTGAGGTGATCGCAGGCTTCCAGGAAACTTGTAGGCGCAGTTTGCGGAGCAGAATGTCTGGCCTCCCAGCGGCTTGCGAAACAGTCACTGATGTGCTGCCAGGAGCCGCTTCCCGCCTAACCAGCAGGGTGGGAAAACAACACTGATCAGCGACTGGACTGCAGCTCCGAGCGACCCTTTCCCGGGACGTGCCCCAGCAGAGGTCATGCTGCGCCTCTCGTGTCCTCTCTCCTTCCACAAGGGGCAGGAGACGCCCATCCGGGGATGCTTGTGACTAGAGCTGTTGAAGATAGGAGGGGAGGGTCTCTGGGTTGGTCGGGCGTTCCCCAGAGTCTGGTGCAACGGGCGGCTCGGTTGGCAGGAAAGTCACACCGGGGCTGGCTGGGCTCTCCCCCTGGACTCCTCCCCCCACCGCTCCTGGGGACATCAGGATCACCGATTCGGTGGTTCCTCCCTTGGGAGTGACTGCTTGTCCTCGGGTTGGGGCTTTTGTGTGGAGCCGTGTTAAAGCGCCTACACACTGAAGGTGTCCATGTAATTGTCTCCAAAGGACTCGTGGTTTCCTGCCCCCTTCAGTGGGTTACGATCTGTCACTACTTACATTAAAGACTGAGTAGGACCAAGTCGGACCCGCCGGCCTGTCTCCTAGGGTCCTTGCGGAGAGGGACACGTGACTGGTCCCTTCCTGCTGTGCTCTGTGCTGGCCACAGCCCTGCGTGGATTCGGGCCTCCCTCCTGGGCATGCTTCTCAGAGGAGCCCTCGGGCTGGGGAAGCATACTGAGTGCAACAAGTCCCACGCAGGAGACGTGAAGTTAAATCTGAAGAACCCCAGAGTCAGAAAGATGGGAGGAAATCATCCCATTTACAGAATGTGCTTTTATCTCAGATTTCGGGAAGATGTGTCACAGAGCAGATGGCAAGAGGAAGAGCTCCGCTCTCATGAGGGGAGGTGACAATCAACTTCTGACACCGGCTTGGAGTTCCATATCCAGCAAACTACCATTTTCAACAAAATACAGCTTGAGACACTAAAATATTCTCACCCAAAGTCCTCAGGTAGAAGGAGACTGAGCAACTGAGAAAGCAAAGTACGAAGTGGAGCGCTGAGCAGCAAGTAGGGAGACATGGGTACATGTAGGAAGCGGTCATAAGAGGAAACGGTCGTTGTGCTGGCGTCTCGGATGGCTTCTAGAAAGTCCTTTGCAATTGTGATTATGCAGTCCAGGAGCCTTCCTGTTATTCAGCAGGGGGGCAGATAAATTGACTATGCTTTCAGCCAGGTGAGAAGCGCTCAGGATGAAAAGGGCAAACACTGAAAGGACAGGGGAAAAAAATTCACTTCTACATCTATGAGAAGGAAGAGTATAAAGACCATTCAGTTACATAGCCGATCTTAAGGAAAAGCACGAAGGAGAAGTCAGTGTAAGCGGAAAGCACGAAACATGATGGGCAACCAGCAGTCTCGGCTAACACAACAGTAGGTGTAAACCAGACCACGCAAAGCCGCGACGTGGACAGGAACTAAGTTTGTAACCTGCTGAGGCTCCCCTTGCAGCACTGCCCTGAGCCACCGGCAACAGAGCTGGACACGGCGGGGCTGAGAATGCAGAAGGGCAAGATGGAGGCAGGAGAAATGAACTGGCCGTGTCCTTCATCGCCAGCCCGGGTAGCCTCCCCCCACCTGAAGTGGGGAACCTGCGTGGCAGCCAGACAGCGGCCTTGTCTCTGAAGCTGGCTCTGGATTCATTAGTGTCCCGCCCTGCAGCGTCCCGGCTCCCTCCCGAAAGGCGCCCAGCTGCCTCTCGCTCCTGCTGTGGCTGCTTTGTTTCTCTGCACAAAAATAAAACGGCACCCCAAACCCGGCTGCTCTCCAGCAGCTCTCCTGACGGGGGCGTCTGCCCCATGCCTAGATGTGTGTCGTAAGCCTGCCTCGCGGAACTGGGGTTCACCCCGTAAATACGGGGTGTCCCCAGGACTGCTACATTCTTCTTTCTGATCCGGTGGTGCAGGCAGAGCAGTTCATCCCCAACGCTGCAGAAACGGAAGGAGAACCGAGGAACGCAGGACCCACAGCGGCCGTACCCCGGGAGGCGGCCGCAGACCTCCCCTCAGCACCGTCCCTTCCGGTGCCCAGCCCGGCACCCGTTTTCTGCACCAGCCTCCGCAGGCCGTGCCCTGCGGTGAGTCACGAGAAAGTTCTGCCACCCCTCCCCCTCCTCTCCATTTCTCTTTTTTTTTGGTTTGAGACAGGTCTTGCTATGTTTGCCCAGGGAACCGCAGGCTCACGTTGCCCAGGGTACCACACACTCAAGCCACCCCCAGCCTCAGCCTCCCAGGTAGCTGGGATGACAGGCACGCGCCACCACACCCAGCTACTTTTTCGGAACTAGGTCTCGCTACGTTGCCCCGCGCGGGACTCGAACCGCGATCCCTGGCCCCAGCCGCTTCATAGGCTGAAGCTTACAGGCATGAGCCACTGTGCCCGGCTTCCCCTCTCCATTTCAATGAGCAGATGATGTTGAGAGTAAGTAACGGGATTGCGGTCCATGAAGAGGAGACGGGCTGGTCTGGTACCAGACACGGGAACAGCACGGCGCTGCTGGTCCGGAAACACACCAGTGACGAGCTGGTTTCCCCTCATGCGGGGACGCAGGTCCTCAGGAGACGCAGAAGCGCCTCCTGCTCTTTCCTCTGGCTCAGATCACTTGTGCTCAGACCACTTGTGTCCACAGTTCAAGACTGTGGAGCGGGACTGGACAGCTTCTCCCAGGCCCCCAGCCTGGGTTGTCTTCTGGAAGCAGCACCCGCTGCTCTCGCGGGATTTCAGGCCTGGGATGTTGTTCTGGGGGCACAGCCGTGGTAGGCCGGTGGTCGGACCCGGGTCAACCCACCAGGTGGACGGGGCAGCAGGGAACCCTGCCCCGCAGACTCCTGGGTGACTGTGACGCTTCAACGCCAGCGTGCTTCTGTGGGAGGAGCTGACCCTGGGGGCGGGGAGGGCTGGCAGGGGCCTTATGAGAACTCTGTATTCTGCTCACTCCTGCTGTGGACCTAAACCTGATCTCGGAAGTCGACTTTTTTAAAAAGTGAGGGAAGGTCAGAGAAAACCAAACCGGGAACCAATCCTAGAAAGCAGAATGTAGAATTGCGGGGTGCAGCGGACTCTGGTGCAGGGTGGTGTGGGGCCTTGGTGTGGTGGGTGTGCTGTGGTGACAAGGTCCTCTGCCTGCAAGTCCCGTACGGCGTTATGAACCCATGTTCCCTCATGGTAAGTTAACCACATTCAGTGGGGAAGGGGTTCGCTGGGGGGAGGGGGTGCCAAGGGGTGGTGGTGTGGAGTCTGGTCTCCCCCGATGTCCCGAGCTAACTTGTGTTCTGTGCTGCTCAGGTTGACCGGACGGGAAGCTGGGAAGCAACCGGGTGGGCCTCGCGTGGTCGCTGTGAAGCTGAGTGACCTGAGAGGGCCTCCCCCACGCCCACCTTCCGTTTTCAGCATGGGCTTCATGCGTGGGGAGAGTCATTTCAGGAAAAACTTCCCCAGAAGTCGTCAGGCAGAGACATTCTGATGGGTTTCAAGTACATCTATTTTCCCCAGTTTTGTGTGGTTTCCCTAAAAGTAGTAACAGCATCCGTGGTCAGACTTGGGGAACTTCTACTTGTATTTGAGAGTTGGCTGTTTTCAAAGGAATGATCAGCTCTTGCCCCCATAGTGAGCCGTGCTTTCAGAAAGCAAATACAAGTAAACAGCCTTCAATGAAGGCAACAGCTGATGCTTTGTTGCATCTAAACGCCGGTGTGGTGCTTAATACTAGAGATGCTGGAAACTGGAATGTTTGCTTTCACTTGCCGATGAGATTGTTTGTGTTACTTTGAGCCTGAGCGTTTGTGTTACTTTGAGGTGTTTTGTTTTTTTGAAGCAGTGCACACGTTTCTGACTACTGAGTCATTATCTTCCTAGCTCCCATGGACAGGCCTCGAGGCGCAGCTCCTGGAAGCGGCCCCCTGCCCGCTGGCCGGCAGCTGGCCCTCAGGGATCCGGACTGCAGAGGCCCGAGCCGCCCTAGGTGCGGCAGGTTCTTGGGCCCACTCGAGTGAGCCTGGCCTCGCCCCAGCTCCCTGCACCGTGGGCTGCAGTATCCAGATGGGCGACGAGGGGCTGGAGGGAGGCTGTGGGGGTGTCTGACATCCTGCGAGCGCCCCGCTGTCGTCCCCCCCCCCCCACAGGCTTCCTGGAGGGGCCGACCACATTTCTGGCTGCAGCCAGGGGACCCCGGGGCTGGTGGTCCGCGGCCCGCACTCTGAGAAGCACCCAGACGGGCGTCACTTCAGACTTACCTCAGAGGAGGCCTCGTGCCGGCGTCCTGACGGGATGGACGCGCGTTGTGAGGCGCAGATTGGGGGGGGGGGCGCCCCATCCGGGGCATTCTGGGCTCCCTGGGCCCAGCTGCCTCAAGGGCCAGCAAGAATCTTCTGGTACAGATGCTTATGTCAAGTTTCCTGCTCTTTCTGAAGGAAATGACCTGTCTCGTAGGTTCTGCGTGGGACGCTGTGCTGGAGCCTGAAGCCCGCCCAGGCACGTCTCCTCAGTGCGGGGGCGCCCCCTGATGGTGAGCCCCCCTCCCATTTCCGCCGCGTGTGGTCCCTGACGCCCCCTGGCAGACCCCACCCCTGAGGCAGCAGAGTGCGCCCGGGTGACCCAGAAGCACTATCTGTCCGCAGCCTGAGCGGAGACTCCGGCCGGTGCCTCTGAGAAGGGCGTCCGGTGGTAGATGCAGAGCAGAGGGTCACGCACCCCCACTCACCCGACCCAGTGTGTGGGCACAGGGCGCCCCCTCGGGGTGTGACTTCCTGGCCCAGGCAGCCCGGCCAGAGCCTCCCTGCTGTGAAGTCAACCACCTCTGCCTCTCCTCTGCAGAGGTCACCATCAGTCACAGACACGGCCTTCCCCTGGTAACGCTGACCCTGCCGTCCAGGAGAGAGCGCTGTCAGTTCGTGGTCAAGCCCATGTTGTCCACCGTGGGCTCCTTCCTTCAGGACCTGCACGCCGAAGACAAGGGCATCAAAAGAGCCGCCATCTTCACAACAGGTCCTGTTAGTTCTGCGCCGCTTCATCCTTTCCTCTCCTTCGGAACCTTTTTTTTGGTTTGTTTCTCTGGAAAAACATTTGACCGTTTAATTCCCGGTACAGGAAATGGTTGTCCTTACTCAGTCCTTCATTCATTGAGTCCTACGTCAGTGATACTGTTCAAAATAAACGATTGAACACAAAATTAATGAACTAAGAGTAAGTGGCTTGTCTCATAAACTTAGCCTGAGAATCTTAATGGAAATTTTCAGCAGAATTTGAATAATTGCAAGTCAAAATGCAGTTTCAATGATTAAAATAGGCAGCGAAAAATTAAGATATATAAATAGCTCATTTATCTGTTTTAAAGCAATTACAGTCTAGTATGTTTTAGACAAAACTAGTTCTCAGGAAGATGCATTTAACCACCACCAGAGGTGGTCACTGAGTTTTTTTGTTTTCCATTCATTCGTTTATCATTCCGCTCTCCAAGTTGAGCCAGTTAAAGGAAAGAGTTAGAATTTGGAAAGTTTGCAATGATGGAATTTACGCACGTCACAATACCCACTGAACACCCAGCATCGGTCAGGGCTCCATTCTCGCTGCCTGAGGCAGAGACCCAGAGCCTGAAGCTGCAGGCTCTGTGGTGCTTCTGTAAAGAGCACAGCGCACCCTGCTGGGAGGGCGTCGACCACGAGGCATGAGGCAGCCCTGCCCAGGGCTCTGGGGAGACCCAGACCCAGGCTGGGTGGGTGGGGAAGAGCCCTCTGGGTCAGAGGGGGGACACACTGGAGGGCGGTGGTTGGGGGTACCAGGAAGGGTGGCCTGGGGGCAGGTACTAGAGGAATCTTGGAGTCTTGTACTCAGAAGGGAAGCTCTCTTGCTTGCTTGCTTGCTTGCTGGCAGAGCCGGGGCAGGAGACAAGGTTTATTTATTTATTTGTTTGCTTATTTATTTATTTGTTTATGTATGTGTGTGTATGTATGTATGTATTTATTTATTTATTTATTGGAGACTAGGTCTCGCTATTTTTGCCCGTGGAACCACAGGCTCATGTTGCCCGGGGTACCACAGACTCAAGCCATCCCCAGCCTCAGCTTCCCAGGTAGCTGGGATTACAGGCGTGTGCCACCACGCCCAGCTATTTTTTTGGGACTAGGTCTTGCTACATGCCCCCGGCGGGACTCGAACCGGGATCCCTGACCCCGGCCGTGGCTTCCTAGGCTGCCACCTACAGGCATGCGCCACCATGCCCGGCTGAGATAAGGTTTTAAAACTCTGGCCTCGTGGGTCAAGAGGAAGGTCCCCCGTCCCACTGGGATCTTCTCAGCTGAATCTTCTCAGTTCAGGCAGGGTAGGAGGATAGGAGGACGGGACAGACTGAGGTCCGTGCCCGTGGCGCATCCGCGTGCCCGGGTTCTGAAGCTGGAGGGATGGAGCGAGGGAAGTAGCTGCTGAGCCCAGGGCTGGTCAGCGCCAAGCTTGGGGGGGAGTGGAGGGTAGCGCACGTGGCGAAGGCCAGCCGCTCTGGAGTTGGATGCCGCCCTGCCACGGAGAGGTTCTCCCCCGGAAAGGTGGTTTCCGACGGGCCCCGAGTCTGGGCAGTCCCTCCAGGGTTCATTCTCCCAGGCAGGTCCGGGTCCGCTAGACATGCGGGGCCTTGATCGGCCCAGCTCCGGATGCCCCACCGCCAGAGCGGCATTGCTGGTGACCCTTCCTGTCATCCGCCTCTGTGGCCTTGTGCCTCAGGCCTGGACGAGGGGCCCCCAGCCCAGACGTGCCCTGGGGCCCGTCTGTCGGAGCCCCCGAGAGAGTAGGGTTCTGATGGCCCCGGGTGGGTGCCCTCGGGGGCTGGGTGCTGGGGGGGGTGTCTGTTAAGTGGGTGAAAGGTGCAGCCATCACTGCTGCGTACTTGCTTGTCCCAACACTCACCTGGGCAGCTTGGGGAGAAGCACAGGAGCAGACCCCAACTCCCCCAGGGACTCCCCAGGGTGAAGACAGCCCGGGACAGGAAAACTGACACCGTGTCGTTAGCTCCTTCAGGGTGCCTGGTGGTGGCCTTCCACCTGCAGGAGGGGAAGGGGGTCGGGGGGAGGCGGGCAGAGGATGTCTGTGTGTGTGTATGTGTGTCTGTCTGTGTCTGTCTGTCTAAAGGGCCTATCTGAAGTCGCATGAGGATAGATTTCTAATCTTGCGGCGCCAGATGAGACGACTGGTGCCTTGCTGATCTTGGTACAAAGAGACCGTGGGTGGAACTCGTCTGCTTTTAATTAGGGCTTCAAGAGTCTTCTGAGCTTGTCACTGTTTTGCCCATCATGTAGCTGGAACAATTTGGCAGTTCTTGGGAAAATGATCTCACCCAGCTGATGAGCAGGAAGGCAGGTGGCCGACTGGAGGGACAGGCAGTACGGACTCACCTGCTGGGAAGAGGCTCCGGAGGGCGGGCGGGAGGCGGCCGGGGTGTCTGCTGGTCCGGCTCCCAGCTGAACAGGCCGCAGTGTAGATACCTGCAGGGCGCTGGACGGTGCTGCGGGCCACAGGCCGGCCACCCCCCGCTGGCTGCGCTTGCCGGGTGCCCCACACCCGGGCACCCCACTTGCAGACCCACTCCCGGAAAGCAGGCACTGTGCAGCTGGGCAGAGCCACTAGGCTAGACTTTGTACGAGGCTCTTTTCTCTGCAGTGCTCCGGGGAGCCTTGAAGTAGTCAACTAAGGGCAGGGGTGGGGGTGGGGGGTGCGGCGCGGCTCAGCTCAGCTCAGCTCTCCGCCTCCCTCCAGGGCTACCCAGCAGGCTCTCAGCGCAGGCTGGCTCCCCTGCTGGCTGTGCCCTGGCTCCTGCCACCCCTGCCCCCAGCAGCCCTTCAGCTTCCCTGGCCGTTGAGGGAGGAGCCTGGGGAGGGGCAGCTGCTGCTTCCTTTGCCTGAGTTCTTAACAGGGAACCAGTGCTTCTAGCAGTGAGACAGGAGGCTGAGGAACACATAGCTGCCCGCGCTGACTGATGCGGGCAGGGGCTTGGCTCTGAGCAGCAGGAAGGGGTGGGGTGAGTGCAGGGGCTGTGGCAGGCCCCGCGGCTGCAGCGGAGAGAGAACCAGGGCCGGAAGCGGCTGGAGCCGAGGCCATCGGGAGGCCAGGCTAGCCCGGGAGGACGACCAGGTTAGCGTTTCTTCCATCCGTTGGAAAATGTTTCCCCGGCTCTGAGACAGGACTTTCCCCCTTTGCATCTTGTTTTCCAGGCGGCAGTTTGGTTCCAGCGTCAACCCTGATAGACGTTTTGCTCAAGGACGACTTTAAGCTCATCATCGACCACAGAACCTACGACGTGCAGCGCCCCCCGCAAGGTGAGGGATGCAGCTAGCTGCCGGCCCCGGGGACACATAGGCGTGCTTCGGGGGGTGTCTGGATGTGGACGGCCAGGGGGTCCCGAAGGCCGGCCGGCAGGGGGGGGTCGCAGACGCGGCCTGGGGCCTGGTGTCTCCCGTGGCCCAGCCTGCGGCTGACTGACCCCGCGGCTCAGCTCCGGTCAGCGTCCTGAGATCGCAGGCTCGTTGTGTCTAGACGTAGGTTCTGGGCTCTGCGACCGTTCTGTTTCCAGGCACGACGCGCGGCGCAGAGGGTGAGCTGTCCTTTGCGCCCAGGCCCACAGCCCATGGTCCACAGTCACGGCCTCTCGCCCTGTCCTCTGGTTTCGCTATTTACTGAAAAGCCTGAGCGCGCGACATGCTTGGATGTGTCTGTCTGCATGGACAGCCGTGTCCACAGATGCTCGTGGTCGTCAGTGCGGGCGGGGCCTTGGGAGGTGCCGTGACACTGGCATGATGGGGACTGGTCCGGCCTGCAGCTGCGGTCGCATGTGGCTTTGGGCGCTGATGCAGCCTTCCCTGCCAGAGCAGGCAGGTCCCCTCTGCTCACACGTGTCAGTTTTCAGCCCATGGTTGGATTCAGTCTGCTGGCGTTTTGTCGAGCACCTTTCACCTGTGAGAGGTGATGGTCGGTGATGTTCGCATCACGTCCTTCCCTGGGTTTGATACCCGGGCGACACCGGCGCCGTAGAATGTACTAGCAAAAGTGTCACCTCTGCTCCTGTCTTCTGAGCGCATGGAGACATGGCGCCCCCTCTTCCTGAGGTTGATGATATGATTACCCAGGAGCCCCCTTGGCCTGGCGCGCTGTCCCTGGAGGGCCACTGGTCACTGACCCAGTCTGTCTGCCGGCTGAGGCCTGGTGAGACGGTCTGTCCTGTCTTGTGCGGGCGGAGTGGGTCTTTTGGGAATTGGTCCAGTTCATCTGGAGCGTCCACCATCTGCAGACTCTGAAACTAGTCCCCACCCCCAGCCCCCCCTTTCCCCACGGACCTTCCAGCACAGCTCCCAGGTCCTCCCCACAGCCCGTGGTGCCCAGCCCCAGCCGCCTTCCCCACCTCTCCCCCTCCCCCTAGGGGGGCCTCTGATCTGTGCTCAGCTCTCAGGGGCCAGTTTAATGTCTGTTTCTGGCCCTTTCACCCTCCCTGTGTCTCAGGGGGGACAGTGGGCTCACGGGAGTGGGCTGGGGAGAAGGAGGTGTGAGCCTGTCCCCCGAGGAGATGCGCAGGAATTCACCCCGTGCTTGTTCCTTGGTGAGAAAACACTGCCCGAATCGCCCGCAGGCCTGTTGCGTGGGTCTCTTTGTTGCCCCTCTGGTGTCTGTTGACCTCTGAGGGCTTCTCGCTTCTCTCTCCAGCCCCTGGTTAGGGGCGACCGTTTTCTTGATCTTTGCCAAGAAGCAGCTTTTGGTTTCGCTGGTTTCCCGTTTGCAGCGTCTCCGGTTGTGCTCTCGTCTGGACTCGTCCGCGTACTCTGGTTTCCTCGGCTTCTCTCCCGTCTGCCTAGAGCGCAGCCCTGTCGCCACGGGGGCGGAGAGCGCTGAGTTTCAGACCCGCCTGGTCGCTCACCGCAGGCTGTACACGGCAGGTCGCGTGGCCTCCCCTGGCAGAGGACAGGCCGTCCGCACGCCCCGGCCTGGGCATGCTCGGCTGCGGCCCCGCGGGCCGGGTGTGATGCTTCATGTCTCCTGTCTGCCCTCAGAAGACCCGCGCGGCAAGCCCTCGGCTGAGCTGGAGAAGGTGAAGTCCTTGGTGCACAGGCTGTTCACGGCGCTGCACCTGGAGGAGCTGCACAAGCCGAGGGAACGCCTCCTGCTGCAGAGGATCAGTAGCCTGAAGGCCCAGCTGCTGCCCCTGGAGCAGGTGAGGACAGGGCTGCTGGGAGACCCACTGGCTGGGCCCTGTGAGAGCGTTCCCCGCGTCTGCCTGTGGTCCTTGCCAAAACACTCTCAGGGCGCTGGGGAGGCTGCACCCTGTCCTGGCCAGACCAGGTCCCGCCCGTCAGGCCCTGCCGTGAGCTGGGCCGCACTTCAGGGAGCAGCCGGTAGCCCCAGCTCCCCTGCATGAGCTCTGCTGGGCCCGTGCAGGCCGCCTGGTCAGTGCTCAGTCAGCAGATGGTGGGTGGCAGGAGGGTGACCGGGGGCGGGGAAGGTCGGCGTCTGTTTCCGGGACAGCCCTGCATCCTGGAAACGCGTGGTCCTGATGGGATGTTAGGGAAGGGTTGGTATGTGCACGTCTCTGCGTAGCTGGTTCCCGGGTGCAGCAGGAGTTGAGCAGCAAGCACCCCGGGGGTTGTCAGGGGCCGAGGGCAGAGAGGGGCTGTCTGGCTGGCGGGCTCTGCACCCAGGTTTCTATCGTTCAAAAGCTGCTAGTTTGTTTACTTACGTTGAAAATGTGGAAAACCTAAAAAGGGTCCGCTGGGAAGCCTCCCCGCAGCCGTGTGCTGTCTTCCTGGGGCGTGCAGGTGTGTCACCGCGGTGTGTTGGGACGCGCCCTGGCGTGGGACCCAGAGAGCTGTTCCCCACCCCAGCCGCAGGACAGCCACATGGCCGCTCGGCCTCTGGCCCTGAGGGGTGAGTTCCTGATGCCCGCCAGGCAGGCCCAGAGGCAGCCCCTCAGGGAGGCTTGAGTGAGGCAAGGCTCGTGGCTGCTGCCTTTCCTGTCTGAGCAAACCGTCTACACCACGGGCCTCGCCTACCCATTTGCATGTAGACCATTTTTATTTTATTTGTTTTTTTCTGAGAACACAGCTCAGTATGTTGCCCGGGGCGGACTGAATCCTGCAGACTCAAGCGATACCTACCCTCAGCCTCCCAGGTAGCTGGGATTACAGGCGTGTGCTGCGCCTGGTCTGCTTTTTCGAGGTTTTGCTATGTTGCCTGGCGTGGTCTTGAACCCAGGAACTCAATGATCCCAGACCTCTTACCTCCCAGGGCTTGGACTACAGGCACGCGCCACCATGCCCAGCTTGTGGTGTTTTTAATTAAAAGCTGGTCACTAACTGACCCAGAGGTCAGAGCACTTGTTTGCCTGCGATGTGCGACTTTTCACCCCAAGAGGATACCCTTCACTCCGCTGTGCCTTGGTCTTCACGTGCCCGGGGGTGAGCCCGTCCCTCTGTTTCAGATGAAAGCCCGGATCAAGGCGCGCTCCGAGACCCGGGCCGGCGGGCTGCTGTGGGCGGGGCTGGCGCTGCTGTCGGTGCAGGGCGGGGCGCTGGCCTGGCTCACCTGGTGGGTGTACTCCTGGGACCTCATGGAGCCTGTCACCTACTTCATCACCTTCGCCAACTCCATGGTCTTCTTTGCCTACTTCCTGGTCACGCGACAGGTGAGAAGGCCTTGCAGACGTGTCTTAGGCGAGGCACGGGCAGGCAGCCCTCTTCCGTTCCTGGGCTGCGGTCACCGGGGCTCCTGGTGGGGTGGGTGTGCACGGGTGGGCAGGCTCTGAGAAGGCAGAGAAACCAGCACCTGGAGGGAGAGGCTTCGTCGTGCTCAGACACCTTGCAGGGAGGTGAACACAGGGAACGTGATTTGTGTCCTCGCCGACCAATCAAAGTGAACTTGGGTGACAAACCACCAGTGCTTTGGCTGTGGCTCCTGGTGGTGTTACCAGACACTCCGCTTCCCTGCTCTCAGGCGCCATGTCGCTCAGCTCGCTCCTCCAGGGCGCAGCGGACCCCAATCAAGATGACAGGTTTTCCCACCCATCCGGGCGCTGGTGGCCCCAGAAGTGCTGCCCGCCTGTGCACAGCTGTCCCGCGCGGGCCCGGTGTCGACTCCACCTTGTCTTTCTAGGACTACGCTTACTCGGCCATTAAGAACAGGCAGTTTCTTTACTTCTTCCACAAGAAGTCACAGAAGCAGCATTTTGA
>PVHY01029277.1:0-14447 GCA_004024945.1 Uropsilus gracilis | reverse complement strand
GATATCAAATATTGCAACTGTGTAGAAGGGAATGGGTTGGTAATAAAAGAGCACCTTTATCCCTTGCTCTATAAAGTTGCCCTGAGTTTCTTATTTTGTCCTGAGCTCCCTGAATTATCTATCAGTTCTTGGTCAGTGTTCTCCTTGAAGTAATAGTTTGTTAGTGTTTTTTGGATAATGTGCAAAGTCTTGATCCTTCTTTTTTTTTTTTTATAAAAAATGCTTCCAGGATAATTTCATTGTGCTTTGAATAATAGTGTTAAAATCTTTATTGCTGCCTCTGACACTGTTTTCATTAAATGTTATTCACTAAGTTAGATCAAACAGTTTCAATGGAAATGGGCAAGTTTGCTTAAGAGAGAGAGAAGAGGGAAATATTTCATCTGTATTAGGGACTAAATTTGGAATTTAGCCAAATTCTTAGGGTAAACCCAATGATCGATCAAAGTGCCCAATGACAACTGTATTTCTTGCTTGATAAAATAAAATAAAAAGAAGTGTAAAGTGGCCTCACCTCCAGACATGATTCTAGTCTTCTGAAGGTACTTGCAATATCTCAGGAAGCTCAGCATTTAAAGAGCTACCAGGAAATCCAGCAGTAAGTGGGGACTGGGTGTGAATGTCTAGGCCTGTGGAACTCTACCAAACACTCTCCAGGAGTGTGAAACTGGACCTTTCTTGAGTAGTAAAAATCTATCTAGTGTCACAAAATTGATCACAAAAGTGATTCCAAAGGATGCTTATAGTGATATTTATGAGGAACCATATTTCATAGATAGTACTTAGCTCACAGTAATAATAATGCACTAAGGAAATAAATATTAGTTTCATGCTCCCTTTAGTGTATGGCAAATAATGAAGAGCTTCTCAGAGCTTCGTGAGGTAGCTTGGTGTCAGAGTCCCAAGAGTTAGCCATGAGTTGTCATCCTTGATGGGAAATGTTGTTCACTGTGGATTTCTGGCCTTTGATGAGGAACAGCTGTGATTGTGGACTTGTCTGTCTTGTCCCTGATAGTGGAGGGATTGTTCAGCTTTTCACCATTTAGTGTGCTGCTGACTGGGGGACGGTTATGTTTAGCTTTCCTAGTATATAGAGAAGTTGTTTTCTTTTGTGGGAGAGTTTTTATTATGAATGGATTTGGTGTAAGTCCATTGTTCTTTTAGGACAGGATGAGATGGTCATGTGGTTGGAGTTTTCATTTCATTTGCTTAGTCAATGTGCCTGCGTCGATTCAGCCTTTAGTCCCTTGGATGAATTCTTCTTGATGGTGGGGAGGATTCTCTGATCTGTTGGATATTCAGTTTGCTAGGACTTTGTGTGAATTTTTGCCTCTATGTTAATGTGTGTGGTTGGTATAAAATACTTCTTTTTTGTACTCTCTGTGTTTGTTTTGGGTATCAGGATAATGTTTACCTGATAAACTGTGTTGGGGAGTTTTCCTACATACTCAGTTTCTCAGAAGATGTAAATTTCATTGTATTAGCTTCTCTCAGTGTTTCTTTAATGATGTCTGTTTCCCTGAGTGCTTTGTAAGCTGCTCCTACTTGTAGCTATTTCATGTACTCAGTTCTTATCTGTTCAGCTTCCAGTTCTCCTGGCAGAGTCACTTAACATTTGATAGTTCTACCAATTACAATTGAGCTGGGACTTCCACTCCAGTCTTAGGATCAAAGGTTTGAATCCCATGTGACTGCACATCGGTAGCTGTTCAGGTGGCACCCACAAGTCTTGCCAAATGGAAGCCTCTGTCTGTGATCTCCCCTTGAATATGGGTTTAGTTACTAGGAGCCAGTGACTCAATACATTGAACTGAGATTCTCCTGGATTCCTTCCTCTGCATTTTAATACTGTGTAGTGCAATTTGTTCTTCCATATTCTCTAAGGTCTCCGAATGTGCTAACAGAAAATTATGTGTCTGTGTATATATCAATTTCCTTTTACACAGACATTCTTGTCCAAGCATGAAGGCTACATTTGCTCTGTGATTGGGTTGGGCTATCTTGTTGACCATGTTGTGCTGAGACCAATGTATGCAAGTATTCAGGAGTCAGTGGGACACATTTGAGTGAGGGCTGAGATGCAATTGCTGTGTAAAAGCGGGGAGCACAGGTTTTGTCATTTGAACTTACGCTGTTCTGAGTTTATGTCAGTGATTCTGAATGCTGTTATTAGTAAAGAGCTTTATTTTATCTACAGATTTAGAGTAAAATGAATATATGCACTATTGATTACACTTTTGAGGGCAGAAATTCTGAGAAATATTTTTTTTTAATTTTCATAAAATGTTCATAGCTTAACATCTCATTTTAGCATTTTTCTTGCCACCTGTGTCTGTAGAGATGTTTTTATTTACAAACCTTTTTCCCTTGAGAAGCAGCAATGGCAGCTCCCCTGCTCACCTGTGATTCTTCTGGTGCCTCTTTTTCTCCTTTCCTAGTAAACCCCTCCTCTTAAAACCTCAATTTGACCATTTTTGCAGATAGTACTTTCACAGTACTATAAAATATCAACACCTTCCAGATTTTTTCTCTACCAAAAATGAAAAACTGTACTTATTTGTGTCTAGCCCCCTCACCATTATCCTTTGTACAGCTCTTCTGCCACCTTTTTACTTTTTTGCTGCTATGAATTGGATGACTCAAGACCCTATAGTAGGAGAGTCTCCTCACAGCTCCTTTGGGAATGGTGTACTTCCCAGAAACCTTCATTGAGTTTTGCATTGTGTCATTATTGACTTCCTTATTCAGACTCATTGATATCTCTTTTTGTAATACACCACTATTTATCATTGATCCACCAGTGGGTACGTGGGTTGTTTTTGCTTGGCAAGGGCATGACTAATGTTGCAGTGAGCCTGGTTGTGCAGATTCTTTCTTAGTCCCTGCTTTTATTGCACATTCTAACTCCACACCAAGTGAATGCTGGGTCCTTCCCATTCAATGCTAAGGTTCCACAGAAACACTTTACTGTCTTTCATGCTGGCACTGTCAAGGTATGCCCCCATCTTTTAATGAGAAGTCACCCAGTGTTCTTACCCGATTATCCTCATCTGTTTCTTTCCTCTGGCTTCTTCCACGACCTTGTTGTAGCTTTGGGCAGTCATACTTAGTGATGTCCTCCAACTAGTTTTCTTTGTTGTACCCTGATTATGTCATTAAGTTTACTAGGCTTGTAAATTTATGCCATTAAACTTGAGTAATTTGTAGCCATTGCTGATGAAAACATGTGTTATGTACCTTTTTTCCCATTTGTTCTGAAACTCAGATATATGTATGTGTGTTTGTGTGAAACTGTTCCCTGTGTTGTTTTTGAGCACCTTTTCATATTTTTGATACTTTTCTTTTTATAAAGTTTAGGAAATTGCTGTCTATCATCGCTTTGTTAAGTCACTGAAGTCACGTTTCCCTATTTCTCTAACTCATCTATTAATTTCTCATACTGATGCTTTAGTTTACAGCCTCCCATTTTCCTTCCATTGCTTTTCTCTCCCACATGTTCTCCTTAAGATACTATTTTGCTATTTTCCTCTACATATTGAAACTTACTGCAGAGGGTTTCATTCTTGTGTGGTACAAGCAGCGTTCAGAAGTACCTGGCTGTAGTTTCCGATGATAGCTTTGTTGTTTCTTGTTTGTTTTCCTTTCTGTGTATGAATAATATTTCCCTATTAGCTTCCATGATAAGGATTCTGAATTGTACTTAGGTGGGACATAATCAATCACATGCCCTAGATGTTCTGCTTCCTATTCTATATTTCTAAGGACTGACTTTGATGAAAATCTATTTGGAAAGTGTCACAATGGACAGGGTCCTGTGTTGATCATGCACTTGTTTCCTATCTCCATAGAAAGATGTGTGGCCTGGTCTCTTACTGCTGCAAGGATGAATGGCACAACTCATGGAATTGAGAAAACCAGGTGCACTTCCCATGTCATCGATTTCTATCCTGTGGACATGATTGGCTTCCTCTGCCCCAGTCCTTCCATGGCATCACCTTATGACTAAAGCTCATTACCTCTGTTGATATTAAATGCCACCACCATGAATACATTGTGGACAGCTGTGTTATTGAAAACTTTCAGGTGAATAAACACATACACATTACTCAGGATGAATCAAGGAATTAGAGTCCTTTTTTTATCCCCCAGGAGCTAGGGAAAAGGTAAAGCCTTTTGGTGGATCACACTTTGCTGCCGTTAACATGATCTCTGTGGAGTAAAGTAGCATCCAAATTCGAAAGTGTTTGGTTTTTGTTTTCTAAAATAATCACATAATGTAACCAACTCCAGTTTTGTGACATGTTTCATTCCAGGGGTTGGTGTGAGGATGTGGCTGTGAATTTCGCCTGGAAATTGTGTCAGGCCCAGAAATTTGCTCACAGGACCCTATACTGGCATTTGATACTGGAAATTTATAGCACAAAGTTGTCAGGTGAGTGAAACTCCATTGTAATAGTTAAGAGTAAGTGAACTTTTCTGCATTGATAAATGGTCACTTGCTTACACAACTGGTTGCTTGTTAGGCTTAACCTTGCAAGCAAAGTCAAATGTGAGTATTTGCCTCTCTTATGAGAGATTTTGAATGACCTGCTCTGCACAACTCATTAAACATTTCTGTCATTTTTGCAAAGAAGTTTAAGTAACTGGATCAAAGATCAACATTCTTTCTCATTCCAGGGCATTTAATCAGCAGTCCCCAGGTGGCAAGCAGAAGGTTGGAGCAGGGAGCAGAATCATGGACTATAGAAAATCCATCAAAATACAACCTGTCAGGTCAGTCAGTGCATACCTGGCAGGGGGTCTGGGAACAGGAGACAATGATAATGTCCTTTTATTATAGAACTTAAGTTTCAGACAGTGTTTTGCCTTTGATTTGTAGTCTTTAGAATTGTATATAGAGTCTGAGTTAGAGGTTTTATGTTGCTAGTGCAGATGTCATTTAACAGGGAATGAACTCAGAAATGGTGGAATGAGAAAAGCTTGAGTAGAGTTATTTAGAACATGAATAGTGTTCCAGAGGCAAGTCTTATGAGCAATCACATGAGAAATTTTGATGCTGCGGAAGACCCATCAAGTTGTTCAGTCTGGCAAAGCCATGGAACCCACAGTCAATGTAGGAGGATTATACATTGGCAGTGGAGTTTGCAACATGCAATCATACCTCTTGATAGCAAAAGCACCAGATAAATACATGGGATTCCAGTGGAAGTAGGATATAGCTAACACTAAAATGTGAGTTGAAAACTTGAGTTTCTATAAATTATGAGGTAGTAGTTCATAAAACAAGTTGTAAAGGAGAATACCAGGAGTGTACCTCAGAAGGGTGTGAGCAAACACTTCTAATGATTATGGGCATAGACTGAATTATAGAACTTTTCTTTTCCTTTTTGTCAACTGGGGAAAGTTGGGTGAGGTAATGAGCCAGAGTTTGCTGTGTCTGTTATGGTTCTGATAACATGTGATTGAATATTATCTTAAGACTTGACAAAAGAGTCTCCTTTTCTGCCATAAAGAAGAGGACATGCCTTTGAAAGATGCACAGATGACTCTAGTCTGTGCCCAAAGAGGAACAAAAATTCATGGATTGAAGCAGTTCCTCTCTCTGCAATATGATTTCTTCAGTGACTGAAAAGTGACCCTCTGCCACATCCAATATGTGGGTTTTGCAGGCATACAATGATTTCTGCAAAGCTTGTTGAATCAAAAACTACCAGCCGATGTTACACAGTTTTAATAGGAAACAAAGACTAGAGGCTAAATATTAGGGAACTTGTTCTGATTGAATAAGTGACATCTCAAGTTAAATGTATATGTTTACCATATTTATGAATGTCATAACCTGATATGGACTAAGTTTCACTTCTTTCTTTCTTTTTCTTTCTTTTTTTTTTTATTTTTTTGTCAGCCTGGTTTGGTGTTAGAGAATCGGTTGATCTAAATTGTGTTGTGGAAGAGATATTTTGTATATTTTTATTGGCATTTACAGGAAATGTATAGATGTTGTTTTTAGAAATGGCCATTTTTATTATACTTATTAGCTTATGATGTAATCATTTTTTATAATCCATTCTCTTCATTTATTCATATATATGTATATTATATATCCATTGTTGTAATCCCCAGTGTTTCCCACCACCTTATCACCCATGAACCATCATCACAATCTTTTGTGCTTGTCCCTTCCCCAATTATCCTCTCCCTGCCTCCCCCTTCCTAGCTATTTGCTTTTGTTCTGTTGTTGTGTTAGTTTAGATTTTTGCTCATCCTTTTGTATGTTTTCCATATACACTTCTATACATGAGACCATCTGTTTTTTTGTCTCTTTCTAGCATTCTTCTGCTAGCATGATTTCTTCTAGGTCTGCCCATGTTATCACACATTCCTCATATTTGTCTTTTTGACTGCTGTATATTATTCCATAAATGCACCATGGCTTTTTCATCCATTCATCGGTTTTGGGACACTGTGTTGTTTCCAATTCCTGGCTATTATACTCTAAACACACAAGTACTGGTATCCGTTTGAATCAGTGATTTGGCATCCTTTGTGTAGATTCCTAGCAGTGAAATTGCTCGACCCAATGGTAATTCCATTTTCAGTAGTTTTAGGGCTCTCCACCCAACTTCCCATAGTAGCTGAACCACCAGTGTTAAGAATGTTCTTTTTTTTTCTCTGCATCCACATCTGCACTTGCCGTTGCCCCCCCTTTTTTTTTAAATATGTTCCATTCTTCTAGGTATGAGGTGATATATCTTATTGTTATTTGAATGTCCCTGATTGTTCATTCAAACTCCTCTCTTTTGTTGTTTATTAGTCTGTGCTAAGTACATTAGTTTCTTTGCTGTGTCAGTTCCCTTTCACTGGGTGAGGGACTGTATCCTTGGGACTAGGCGAATCGTGCTGTAGGTTTTCAGAGTTCACCTTGTATTGGATAGGCAGTCTTTATTGATTTGAGGTATTCTCATGTTTTCTTGTTGCAGGCTGTCTTCTCCAATCCATTTTCTGTGTTGTTTTCCTGATTTACCTTATGGTTATGTCATCTGGATTAGGGGGACTTACACCCAACCAGTGTCCGTGAAGAAGTTTATACAGGCATCTGTGATTGACCATAGTAGATCATCTCCGTTGCCACATTTTTCAGCTTTGCTGCAAGGTAAATGCCCCCACTCTTTGGCCTTCCTCTGCCATGGTGTTGTAATGGGCACCTTGCTCTCCTAGATGTCATCTCAGAAATGAGGTCTTGGCTCTTTGAGACTGGTGAGCATGTAAGTGTGAATTCATGGTATCGTGTTTCCATAGTTATTTCTTCAGTCTTGCAAGCACTGGTTCTTTCAATATACTGTTTCCTGTGTCCAGCAAAGATTGTGGGCTGGATTTTCACCTGGTCCTGCACCTGTTCTATGATGGGTTTGTGTTATTTATGTTCTTCTACTGAAGATTAGCTGCAGTGAGAATGAAATGGAAGGGGTATCCACATGCCCCCAGTGCCAGTTACTCCCTGCATGGGAGCCAGGCCTGAATGGCCAGACAGGCATAGTCCCAAGCTCCCTGGGGGTAGGGACTTGGCCGAACTATGTCTTGGCCCATCCATACAAGAGATGGATGATACATGTGATCATCTACTGGTGGATGGGGCTAAAACCCCACCCAGACCTCCCCTCCCAGGCTCTAAGGCGTAGGGGGCCTACCCGGGACATCCTTGCCACCTTGGCTCCTTGCTGGCAAAGGAGCTCTGGTGGCCTGGGACCCAGGGCAGGCAGACAGGTATATGGCTGGCTGCTGGTGGGTGGGGCTTAAGCCCTGCCCTCCCTGCTTGGGGATGGGCCCCAGATGGCCGGGCAGGCACAGTCCCAAGCCTTTATGTGGTTCCTCTTTGGAAATGTGTCTTTTCAGCTCTTGCCTTTTTGTGACTGGACTTCTGCTTTGTTGCTGTTGACTTATGTGAGTTCTTTGTGGATCATATATACTAGGACTTTACTAGTTGAGTGGAGTGGAACAATTTTTCCCTTTAAGTTATATGTCTTTTCGTTTGAATCATTGTTTTGCTGCACAGAGATTTTAACTTTGATGTATTCCTGGCTGCTTATGTTTTCCTTTGTTTTCTTGGCATCTCCAGGGTTGTCCTCAAGGACAATTTTGTGGTATAGGTCCTCAAGTGTTTTGCCTATTTTTTTTTACTCTTTATTTTTTGTGTTGTGTCTTATATGTCCTGATCTTTTATACTTTTTGAGTTGTTTTTTGTGTATGGTGTATGCAGTAATCTTTCTTTTGTGTGCAACTGTCTGCTTTTCCCAGCACCATTTATTAAAGAGGCTATCCTTGTTCAAGTGTATGATTATTACCACTTTTGTCATACAGTTGCTGGCCGTACATGTGTGACTTTATTAATGGACATTTCATTCTGTTCCATTCTGTTTTAGTTTCAGTACTGTTCTCTTTTAATGATTGTGTCTTTGTAGGATAAATTGTAATCTAGAGTGTAATCCCTAAAATCTCTCTTGTTTTGGTTAGGATGACTTTGTCTATCAGAAATCTTTTATTAGTCCATATGATTTTCAGTGTTTTTTTTTCAATTTCTTTAAAGAGTATTTTTTAATTGCGTTGAATCTGTAGATTCCTTTCCATAGGTTTGCTATTGTGATAATGTTCATGCTTCTAATCCATGAGCAGGTAATATATTTCAATCCTTTTAATTCTTATTCTATGAATTTTAGCAATATTCTATAGTTATCTTTGTATAAGTCTTTTACATCTTGTTTTAGGGTACACAAGTACTTAGTTTTCATTGATGTGATAATAAATGGAGATTTTTTTTCCTTCTGATTTTTTTTTCATATGGAAAGGCTACAGATTTTTGTTTGTTGATTTTGTGACTGGCTACATTTCTGAACTGGTTTACAATTTCAATTAGCTTTTCTGTGGATTTTTTGGGGGGTTTAAGCCAAGTGTATCATGTCATCTGAATGTAATGATGGTTTAATTTCTCATTTCCTTACCTGTACAAATTTAATGGCTTTTTCTTGCTTCTTGCCCTAGCTAGAAATTCCAGTACTATATTAAAATGTAGTGGTGAAATTTGGTGCCCTTGCTTGCTTCCTGATCATAATGGAAATTATTGGGAACTGGGGAGCATGCCATCCTGACACTTCGTATGTCCGAAGCCGAGAGTAGGCCATACCTGGATGTGAAGGAGGTGGTAGTGGTGTAGGTTCTATGCCCCCAGAGGTGAGGAAGAGCCACCATGGCCTCTGTGTCCATTTGGGTCCCTGTTCAGCTTTGTATAGACACTGTCAATCCACACCACTGCTGCTACATGGCAGATGTCATTGCCATTCCCTCAGGAGGGAAGGGCCCAGGGGTCAACTCAAATCAGGCTAGCTCTTCTCCTAGGAAGTGGAGACATGCAGGCATGGGAACCACAAAGGGTATTCTGCCCTGCAAGGGGAGGTCACTGCAGGTAGGACTGACCCTGGTTGAACTTTCAGAAGCTTCAGCCCAAAGGATGTCTGCACACCCTTGCCTGAGCCTGCAGGGAGGGAGAAAACATTGGGGTGCAGAGCACCTTCCAGGGTTTGCCCACTGAGAATCAGGTTTCCAGCAGCTAGAACTGGTGCTGATTGAGCAGGAGAGGACACCTATGAGGAGTTGAATCTGCAAGTTGCATCTTATTTATGGTCATTGTACCGATGTCCACCAGAGCCTGCCAGACTCTTCTCATATGTACCCATATCCACCCCTTCCCCCTGAGCCTGGCCCAGCCCTGCAGACCAGGGTTGGTCTCCCATCTGTGATGACCATGGACAGTGTGTCTTGTTCATGCTGGAGGGGACAGAACCTGAGCCTCAGTAGCCCATTTCCAGCATCTGGTCATAAGGTGGGTTGACACCCATGAGGTATCTATGTTCCCAGTTCCCTGAGTCCGCAGCTCCTGAGTTCCCACGTCCTTTGACCACAGTCCTTGATGCCCAGTTCCCGAGGACCTCAGCTCACAAGACCCCATGAACCTGAGTCCCAGATCCCCAAGCACACAACTTCTTAAACCCCTAGCTCCTGAATCCTCAGATCCCTGTGCCCCCAACTCAAGCCCACAGCGT
Organism: Uropsilus gracilis; assembly: GCA_004024945.1. Lineage (NCBI taxonomy): Eukaryota > Metazoa > Chordata > Mammalia > Eulipotyphla > Talpidae > Uropsilus > Uropsilus gracilis. Next base: position 4,353 of record PVHY01029277.1, on the reverse strand, counting down.
GACTCACCTTACCCCCAACCTCTCTGGGCTCTGGAGGCTGTGCTAGGGCAGAAGGGTCTGGCAGAGGAAGTAGGTCAAAGCCCAATGCCAGGGATTTTGTTCAAGGACATCCAGGCATGAGATCCCCAGGAAGTGACCTCGCACCCTTGGAACACGGAACCTGATGACCAGGCAGCAGCATTCTGAAACAAGCCAACTGTCTCAGTTGCTGGAGTTTCTGATACAAGCCAACTGTCTCAGTTATTGGGAGTTTCTGGAAGAAATATGTGGTGCTGCCTGTGCAGAACCCCAAGCGTTGAGCCTCATAGAGGCCACCCAAATGTTTTTAGCATATGTGGATGTCTACTGCAACCCTGCTGGCCACAGACCAGGAGGGCCAAGGAGGTAGCAGTGGTTCAGCGGGATGGGTCAGGTTGATGAGGCCGGGGCAGCCAAGTCAACTCTGGTGGGGGTGTGTTTTGTTAGTGAGGCTTAGTGAGCCGGTACCATTGTGAGCGAGCCTGGGGGATTTGTTGTGGTTTGGTCATGGTCAGGCCGGGCAAAGGCTGGTAATGGGATCTTGAGAGATGTGGTGTCCACTCCTCCCTCAGGGGGATCCCCTCCACATTGTATCCTTTTCACACCAGGAGGAAGAGTCTTCAGAAGAAAAGGAGCCACAGGCCCGCCATGATCGTGACCGGCCCAGATTTTTTCGGAGGCTGCTACACTGGACCACGAAGGCCAACATAAAGAATGAAGGTGAGAGGCGAGTGGGTCTTGTGCTTGTGGAGGGGGTGCAGGGTCCCAGGGTGGTGGCCCATTGGTGGGATTGTGTCAGGAGCACCTTTGACCTGGTGCCCCAAGTTGGTGGAATTCGGGGGCTGCCCTGTTTTTGCAGGGCTGGTCTACACGAGGGTGCTGTGTGTGGTATATCCCAGGGCAGCAGGATGGGCTTGATGGGAACCGATGCTCGGATCTCAGTCCTTGGCAAAAGTGGCAGGCTCGACTGAGGTGGTGACCCTGGACAAACAGGACTTTTACCCCCACAGATCCTGAGGCTATTCTTACTGGCCAAAACAACGCCCTGGCCTCTGGGACCACGGAGTCTTTCCTGCCCCAGCTGGTAGAAGGAGAGGGGGACAGAGGACCAGCCATCTGGGAGAAGCCCATCCTCCCCTTAATGGGGAATGGAGAGGAGGCCAGTGAACCCAGCTTGTCAAACACGGCCCCTGAGCCCTTTCCCTCCAGGCTGGGGGAGGAAGAAGAGACCGGGTGTCTGGCAACGGCTACCAGGTCACCTGAAAGTGTCCAACTCGAGCTGGTGGAGGACGGACCAGCAGCAAGCATCAGGGACTCTGAGTGCACCTCACCCCGGCTGGCCACCCACAACGGGATTGAGACAGAACAGGAGCAGATGCTACAGGTATTGGCAGTGGGGCTTGGCCCTGGCCACACAGGTGGCAATGGTTCTGATTTTTTTTAGACTATTCACTTTATTTCAGTCTTAGAACGTATAAATAAAACAAAATTAGGATACAACAAGATAGCAGTATGCAAATTAGGGTACAACAAGATATAAATATGGCAAATATTACAAGTTTTAAAATTTTAAGATGACTTGAAATTTGGAAACAATTAAAGAGGTAACAAATGGGGATGTTCTCCAGTATCCTAGTTAGGAGATTTTTTTAAAACAATTTTTGAAAAAATTTTTTGTGTGAAGAAGCAAGTTACATAGATAGGTATACATATTACAATACAATAATTACGAAATTATAACCATGAAAAATAATATATTTACTGATGTGTGATTTAAGAGTTTCAAATACCAATGGAATGGCAAACATCAAATCCAGTGTACTAATTATTATTTCTGGGAATGTGTAATGGGGAATAGGAAAGAAGAGATATCCATGGAGAATGTAACTCTCTCTGTGATGATTGTTCTTTTTTATTTAATTTGCAGATATAATTGTGTATTTATATTTATATTACATTATTGAATTATTGTGTGCCCCGGGGCTTTCCCACTTTGCTAACACCTGTTAACCATTGTGATCTTTTGTGCTCTTCCCCCCACGGCCTTCTTCCCCCTCCTCCTCTCTCTCTCCATTGTTCAGTCCCATTGGTTGTTTTTATTTTTTCTTATTTGTTTGTTTGTTTTTCTCTATATCCATCTTATAAGTGAGACCATCCCTGTTTTTCTATTTTTTTGGGGGGCTTATTTCTGCTATTATGAGACTTTCTTGTTCCATCCATGGTGCTGCAAATGACATGTGTTCGTCCTCCTTCGTTGATGTGTAGTATTCCATCCTGTAATATGTACCACATTTTTTTTAGTCAATCATCAGTTTTGCGGCATTTGTGTTGTTGTTTCCAAACCTTGGCAATTGTAAACAGAGCTGCAATAAACATGCGCGTACAGGTGTCCTTTTGAATTAGTGTTTTCATGTTCTCTGGATAGATTATTAGTAATAGGATTGCTGGGTCAAATGGTAAGTCCATTTTCAGTTGATTGAGGGTCCACACAGTCTTCCAGTTTGCATTCCCACGAGCAGTGCAAGAGAGTTCCTTTTAATCCACACCAGTGCCAACACTCATTGTCTGTTTTATTTATATGGGCCATTCTTAATGGTGTAAGATTGTATTTCAGTATGGTGTTAATTTGCATTTCCCTGATTATTAGTGATGTGGAGCATTTTTTCATATGCCTATTAACCATTTGTATCTCCTCTTTGGTGAAGTGTCTTTTTAGTTCTTCTCCCCATTTTTTGACTGAGTATTTTGCTTTGTTTGTTTTTTTTTTTTTTTTTTTTTTTTTTTTTTTTTTTTTTTTTTTTTTTTTTTTTTTTTTTTTTTTTTTTTTTTTTGAACTGTAGCAGCTCTTTGTGGATCTTTGTTATCAGTCCCTTGTCACTTGTGTGGAGGGCAAAAAATTTCTCCCAGTAGGTTGAGTTTCTTTTTGTTTGGTTTATTATCTCTTTTGCTGTACAGAAACTTTTCAGTTTGATATAGTCCCAGCTGTGTGTTTTCCTTAATTATTTTTGCCAGCCATATTTGTTTCCCCAAATGGATTTCTGAGGTGAAATTCATAAAGGGTTTTGCCCAGATTTTCTTCTATGGCTGAAGGTATCAATTCCAGGTCCTTTTTCCACTTAGAGTTAGTTTTTGTACAGGGTGCAGGGTGTTGTACTGGTATATTTTTTACAGGTTTTGATCGAGTTTTTCCCAGCATCATTTAATTAAGAGGCAATCCTTGTTCCTGAGTATGTTTTTTGCCCCTTTGTCAAAAGACTAGTTGACCATATATGTGTGGTTTTATTTCTGGGTATTTGATTCTTATCCATTGATCTGTTTGTCCATTTTTGTACTAGTACCATGCTAATATTTTCAATATTAGGGCTTTGTATTATAGTTTGAAGCCTAGAATAATAATACCCCCATTCTCTCTTGTGTTGTCAAAATGGTTTTGGCTATTGGGGGTGTTTTGTTATTCCACATGAATGTTAGTATTTTTTGTTCTATCTCTTTCTATCTCTTTAATATATGTTTTTGGGATCTTTATTGGAATTGCACGGAATCTGTAGTTTGCCTTTGGTAGCATGGTCCTTTTGATAATGTTGATTCTTCCGATCCAACAGCAGGGAATGTCTTTCCATTTCTTACCATCGTTTCTATTTCTTTTAAAAATGTTTTATAGTTTTGTTTTTGTTTTTTTTTTTGTATAGGTCTTTTACTTCCTTTCTTATGTTTGTTCCCAAGTATATGATTTTCTTTGGTGTAGTGGTAAATGGGGTGTTTTTTTTTTTTACTTTGTTCTTCTTCTGATTGATTCTTTGCATATGTGAATGCTATTGGTTTTTGTATGTTGATTTTGTATCTAGTTATTTTACTCAATCGGTTTAAAATTTCAATCAGTTTTTCTGTCGATTTTTCTGGGTTTTCTACATAGAGTATCATATCATCCATGTATAATGATGGCTTTATTTTTTCTTTCCCTCTTTGGATTCCTTTTATTTTTTTTCTTTTTTTTAAATTAAATTAATTTATTTATATATATTCCACATAATTTCAGTCCCTGAGGGTCACCCACCACCTCCCCTTCCCACCCGCTCCAGCTGGTCCCCATTCTCCCCTTGTGCAGTTTCATTTGGTTGACCATATATTAGTGAAAGCATTTGGTTTCTGTCCCTTTCTATCTGGCTCGTTTCTGCTAGAATGATTTCTTCTAGGTACATCCAGGTTTCCATAAATTCATCAAATTTGTCATTTTTAATTGATGAGTAATATTCCATTGTGTATATGTACCACATTTTTTTCATCCAGTCATCTGTTTTGGGGCATTTAGGTTGCTTCCATGTCCTTGCAATTATA
>PVHY01029276.1:0-14434 GCA_004024945.1 Uropsilus gracilis | reverse complement strand
GAGGGGGAAGGAAAAGGAGGAAGAGGGGGAGGGGAGTGGAGTGGGAGGGACTGCCCATGAGAACCAGCTGAGGGTTCTGACAGGACAGTTGCGTCATTGGAGATCCCCCTGGGCCCTGGTCGGGGGGCCTCCCCATAGCTGGGGTCGAGGACCTCACTTGATTTTAAGGGGTGAGCCAACCTCCTGCAGGTGTGAGCGGGGCCAACCCCCCAGGAAGGTTTGGGGGGGCGGCCCAGGAAGGTTTCCGCACTGAGAATGTGCGGGAAGATTATCTGGGGCGGGCACCCTTGGCATCAGCCTGTGAAAGCGGAGGGAGGAGGACGACTGAGCAGAGGGAAGGGGCCCAACACTGCCCTCTGCTGAGCCCCCAGGGAGCACGGGGTGGGGGGCCTGTCACCTGACTGGGGCCAGTGCCCTTGTGTGCCCTCGCGGAGCAGCGCAGGAAGTGGGGGTGACCTTGGAGAGGCAGCTCTCCAGCCAGGGAGCCCCGGGGTGGGGGGTGGGCACCACCCAGGGCCACACACTCAGCAGCGGGGGAAGGGCCTCTGCATTCTCAAAGGGGCCGGGGTGGCGCTGACATCACTGTTCACCCCAGTTTGGGCGCCTTACAAAAGCCCCCCAGCTGTGCAGCGGGGCGCTCTGGAAGAGGGAGGGGAACGGAAATGAAAGATGAGCCAAAGACCCCAGCTCCTTCCCACGGGGGCAGCCGGGGCCAGCACACTCAGCTCCCAGGTCCCACGTCCAGGGCGGCCTCTCCCGCCAGGTGAGCCCTCGGGAGCCCCGGCCCCTTAGCTGTGACGGCTAAGGGGGCAGCGGGGCCACCGGTGGAGTGGACGTGCTTGAGAGAGGAAAGGCCCCCGCGCAGAGCCGGTCCACGACGGCTCAGCCTCCACTTCCCCGTAGACCCCCCCACCCTGCAGCTAGCCCCTCCCCCACTCCTGCGCTCCGGACATGATACTGGCCAACACGCTGTCCTCAGGTCACTGCCTAGTTGGCCACACGCAGGTGGCCTCGGTCTCATGTCACCTGGCATAGCAGGCGCCCTTGGAGTGTCGCTCTGCTGTGTCAGACAAAGTCACAGAGTAAACATGCCTGGGCTTGGCGGAGCATTCGCGGAGACGAGAAGAGGGGGCTTTGGTGACGCGGCTTTGGACAGGCCTGGGTGCACAGAACAAAACGAGAGAGACGGCGTGAGGGCCTGACCAGCGGCCGCAGGCGGTGCAAGGTCACCATCCTGCACACGCAGCAGGACGTGCCTGACAGAACCGGGTGCCAGCGAGGCGCTCCCAGCAAACATACCTGAATGGCTGGGGGGGGGGGGGCGAGAGGATGGGGGATGGGGATCTAGGTGTGAAGCAGCACCCACACATGCCACAGGCAGGGGGTGACAGCACCCCCGGAAGGGGTTCAGGCAAGAGGAAGATGCTCCTTGAAGAGCATTTGAAAGACTACATAAACATCTCCTGGCTAATGGCGTCTTACGTCGTCTTTTCTGTCCATGACGAATATAGCCTTGGTCCTGATGGGTGCTGCGCTACACGCTCGAGCTTTTAAACTGTCCAAACAATAGAGAGCATAGGAGGAAAGCAACGCCCTTCAGGTCATCCCCCCTTCCCTCAACAGCGTCATCTCCCCATGTAGACGCATATCCACACGTGTGTGTGACGTCACACTCAGGGGGTCCCATGTGAGTGCTTTCACAGTCACTCTTGGCTCCTGTCTCCTTCCCTTTCCTGTCACCCCACTGCCACACACATGGAATCCCTGGGAGCTGGGTGCTCACAGATGGGTCTGTGAACACCTGTACCTGCAGAGGGGCCTCAAGCCCTATACAGCAAGAGCCCCCTTGCACACACGGCACACACAACATGCATGACACATGACACAAACAGGACACACAGCACACACAGGACACACAACATACAGGAATCACAACACATACAGGACGTGTGGCATGCACGGCACACACGACACACAGCACACATGGCACACAACACACGTGGCATGTGTGGTGCATGTAGAAACATGACACACAGGACACGTTGAACACGGGACACATGACACGCAGAACACATGGCACACAGGACACAGGACACCGTGCACGCGACACACAGGACACCTGGCATACACAGTGTACATGGCACACGGTACACACGGCACACAATGCACACACAGCACTCATGACACACAGTGCACACAGCACACACAGCACATACAGGACACACAACACAGAGAGGACACAGAACATACAGGACATACAGCACACACAGGAAACACGACACATACAGGACACGTGGCACACACCGCACACATGGGACACAGGACACACAGCGCGTATGGCACATGTGGCACATATGACACACAGGACACATGGCACACAGCACATTTAGGGCACTGGAACACCCAGGATATATGGCACAGACACAACACACAGCACACACGAGACACGCGGCACACGACACATGCAGGACACACGGCACATACAGCATGCACAGGACACGCCCCACACATGGCACACATGACACGTGGCATAGACACCACACACAACACGGCACGCACAGCCTCGCCCGACTTTTCCCACCTGACGCTACCCTAGGAAGTCTTCCAGGTCAGATTCCACATTTCAGCTCTTTCTGTACTGTGTGTCTGTTTGCAAACACTTGCTCCTCAAAACAAATATAAATCATGCAAAGGGTCCCCGACTCCTTCCCGTCCCCCCATCTTTCCTCACCCACACTCCCGCCCGGACACGTGGGAAAGCCGGACCAGGAGCGGGCTGTCGTGCCAACATCTCTCGGCTAATGCCGACCGACTTGGGTTCATCTGTATTCTGCAAGTCTGTGGGGTAAATCGCTATCAAAACGGCTCTAGTATTTTAATTTCACTCTTTTAAAATATACATTTAATGGCTACAGCAAGAGAGCTGTGGAATAAACCCTTCTGTTCGATATTGTAGCCGTGAAATATAGCTTTTTAACTAGTTGGCAGTGGAATGTTCACGGCATTCAATCTCTCAATGACTGAAATATTAAATAGGAAGTGACAGTGTCTATAAAAAAGCCTGTCCTCACCAGCAACAGTCAGGTGACAGTCAGCCAGCAGGGTCATCTGCAGCACCACTGTCACCTCCAATGTGGCGATGACCGTGTCCCCCCCCCGTGGGCGGCTGCTGACTCAGGACCAACGATTTCTCTCATTTTCCCAACTCGTCCACAAGTTATTCGGGGAAACTTCATGATCAGCACTATTTTTCCTACAATCAGACCCCTTAGCCGGAGGTGGGCGGCCTGGGCTCATCCCTGAATGGCCAGCAGAGAAGAGACGCCTGTCCTCCTGTCCATAACCCAAGCGCTGGCCCCGTGTGGGATCGCCGTGGTGCTGGTTAAAGAAAAAACACCCCATTTTTTTTACTTTTTCAACTAATAATCAGGGAAATGCAAATCAAAGCCACACTGAGATACCATCTCACACCAGTAAGAAAGACCGTATCAAAAAAACAGGCAACAACAAGTGCTGGCGTGGATGTGGAAAGGGACAATCTTACCCAGTTGGTGTGATGCAGACGGGCCCAGCCACTGTGGAAGGCTGTGTGGGGACCTTCACACGACTGAAAATGGAGCTACCATTCGACCCAGCAATCCCACGGCTGGGAATCTACCCAAAGGACACAAAATCTCTAATTCAAAGACGCATGTACCAGGATGTTTATCACAGCGCAATTCACATAACCAGGCTACGGAAACAACCCAAACGTCCCAGAACTGATGGATGGCTGAAAAAGATGTGGTTTACGTGCACAATGGAATACTACGCATCAATCGAGGGAGGCAAACTTACCTCACTTGCAGGAACATGGGTGGAGCTAGAAGGAATCATGGTAGGGGAAATAAGTCAGAAAGAAAAAGAAATACAGCATGGTCTCACTTATAGGAGGGATAGAGGGAAAACCAACGAACAAACGGACGAGAAAAATTTAAAACTGTCAGCAGAGCTGAAGCACAGAGCAGGAGAGGGGGAGGGGATAAAATCAGGGGAGGGATGGGCACAAGAGAACAAGATGTACACGGGTGATAAGGAGGTGGGGGAATCTTGGGGTAGACAATGATGGGGTGTGTGTGTGTGTGTGTGTGTGTGATCAATAAAAATAGTAAAAATACCTCCCCAAACTCCCTGGGGGCTGTATCAGCCGTGTGGCCCCAGGAGGACGGTAGGACTCCCGCGTGGGGAAACTGCGGTTTTCCCACAAAAAGGAGCAGCCAAGGCAGCCTGAGCAGCCTGCTTCTGTTCCTCAAGAAAGACGGCCCTGTTTGGTGACGACGCCATCGTCAGCTTCTTCGAACGCTCGGTCACGGTCCTAACTGCTCGCGCGCGTGGCGGAGAGAAGGAGCTACTGAATCTAAGAATCTGCGTTTTTCTCTCACAACCAACTGGTGCCGCGTAGTTCACACCATTTCCCACTCGCCTCTGGCTGCCAGGAGCCCGGAGCCAGAACCCGGAGCCCCAGTAACTGCCGTGGAGGCCAGATGGTCTCTGCGCTCAGCGTCCCGGCTCGTCTCTTATTTTAAAGCGTATTTGAGCTTCGAGTGTTTTATTTCTATTTCACCCTCAAGCAGAGCTGCTCTCCACACACGCAGCCACACACCGCCCAACCACGGGGCCGTGTGCGGGGAGATGCGGGGGGGTTGGTCGCAGGCGTGATCCTACCAGCTCAGAAGCCAAGGGGCTGTGGGACTGACCGCAGGGCCCACGGTCACAGGCCGCCACTGGCCACGTGAAGTGACACGTCACTGCATCTTAGACCTTGTGGGAAGAAGCGGGAGCCCAGAACAGAGACACACGTTCTAAGTGTGTATTCCGTGTGCGTGCAAACATGCAAGATGCGTATGATGTGGACACGGAGACCTGCACGGAGGACCCATGTCCCATGTGTTCTGTGGTGCGGGTGAGGATGAGGCCCTACCCCAGCGAGGGCCCCGGAACCTGGCCTGTCATGCTCCTGGTGACAGAAAACAAAGGAAGGCTTGGACTAAGCCACAGTCATGCTGAGTGGGTGCAGTTGACGTTCCCCCCCCCCAACTTTTTTTCTAGATTGATGACACATGTATGGAATATATATTTACATATAACATATTCTAGAGAGAGCTGGCTTTGAGCATTTTTATGTCTATTTACTCTCCTGCTGGGCTGTTCTCCATACACCACAGCCACGCACCACACACACCCACACACGCGCACGCACACACATGCCACCGTGCCCCCAGGACCATCATCTTCATCTCTTAAGGGACGGGCCCGCCCCCCCCTCCTTCCCCCTCCCTTGCTCTGAGCTGACTGACGGTTTTCCCATTTCTCTTTCTCCCTCCAGGCCACGCTGCCCTGAGGGAAGGCCGCCCTGTCTCCCCATCCAGCTGTGCGCATCCCCTCAGGGCCCGGACAGGAAGGACACTGCTGGCTCTGGGGCACTTGGCCTCACAGGACGGGACCCCAGACCTCGGGGGTGGGGTGCAGGTGATCAGGGAAGACGCAGGATGGCGGGCATCCCCGGGCTTTCCTGAGGGGCCCGGGGGAGGGCCTGGAAGGGGGGCAGGTGGGCCAGCCGTGCCTGCTGGCTGGCTGGGACTGAAAATCAGGGGTCACCGGCACGTCAGAGCTGACTCTGCCCCGAGATGCGTCAGTGCCTCCTGGGGTGTGCCGAGAGCCCCCCAGTGTCGGCCGCTCCTCCGGGCACTCGGGAAGGGCCAGTGAACAGGACACAGCGCCCAGCCCTCGAGGCCACGCCTGGGGGGCCCACAGTGGGCACCACCGTGGGTGGGTTAGGCGGGCTGGGAGAAGGCGCAGGCCGTGGGCAGGGATGGCCGCAGGCAGGGACAGGCGAGGCAGGCGGCAGCCCCACCGCTGGGCGCCCTGAGGGAGCGCTGGACCCTGGAGTGGCGACTGTGCTTGGCTCCCAGGGGTGGGGGTACCCTGCCGCACAGGTGGGGGGCGGGGCAGCCCGGAGCAGCGGGGCGCCGAGCCGGTCCTGCGCAGCCCCACCCGGCCCGGCCCCCTCCTCACCCATCTCCCGTCCTGGTCTGAGGGCGGCTTGAAGCGGCGGCCTTTGCCCATCGTCCGCAAGGGGCTGACGGCCGCGGAGGGGGACGCCCTGGCCGCTCGCTCGCCTCATCAGCCCCGCGCATTGGAGCCGCCTCCGCCGCCTCCTCGCCCGCCAGGGACCTGTGTCCCCTGCCTCGCCGCAGTGGCGTCGCGACGGTCCTGGAACCAGAACCAGAACCAGAACCGGGTCACAATGGACTGCGGCGCGCGGCCCTACGGAGCCTTCCGCGGGGTCCCTGGCTGCCCCCCGGACAGGAGACTCCGCGCCCCAGGCCCACCGAGCCCCAGCCCACCGAGCCGTGGGCTCATCGTGATGCACGCGAGGTCGGGGCAGCGCGGAGATGAGGCAAAGCGCGTGCTCCCTCCCATCCCTGGCGCCAAGATGGCTGAGCCCAGCGTCCCCATGGTAACCATCTGCCCGGCGCCTGCTCTCCAAAGAGGCAGCCTGACTGGGCTGCAGCGACCTGGTCCATGGGTACATCGTGACACTAGTTAGTTAACCGGTTAGCTGGTTAGCTGGTTAACTGTCTCATCGGATAAGCAGCTAGCTAGTTCATCAGCTAGTCAGCAAATTAGTTACCTAGTTAATCCACTGGTTAGCTGAATAACTAGTTAGCTAACCAGCTGGTTTGTTAGTTAACCAGTCAGCTACCTAGTTATTTTGCTAGTCTGTCAATTAGTTAGTTGTCTGGCTAACTAGTTAGCAGGTTAAATACTTAGTCAACTAGTTACTTCACTAGTTGGCTACTAGCTAGAACTAGTTGGTCTACTAGTTAGCTACTTAGCCAACTAGTTAGTCATTAGTCAGCTAGCAGCTATTCAGCTACCCTTGGAAAGAGCCGGTCACTTCAGCATGGGAGAAACCCTGCCGTGCACGCGGGGCACCGGGCTGCCCGCCCAAGACTCCAGTGCAAAGCAAGTATCTCGCAGGGTGGACAGTCAGCCTCAGTCTGTGACGCGCCTCCCTGGCGGTTCATGGTGACGGCCACCAAGTTCCATGGTACAAATACTCCCATGTGGCAAATGCTCCCACGTGGCGGGTCTCGCGCTGCCATGGCTGCTGGCCACACTGCACATGGAGTCGGGGAGCGAGGCCCACCGTGGGGGCCTGGGTACCCACAGTCTGGCTGTGCTCTCAGGCTCCCTCCCTCCGGGCACCTGCGGCAGGAGCTGTCTCCCTCTGCCCTCTGGATGGGCAGGCAGCCCCTCTCCCACAGCTGCAGTGCCTGCTCTTAGCAGTGTCCTCCCCCTGTCCTTTGGCCGTGGATGGAGAGGCTTCCTGCCCTCTCTGACCTCTGGTCAGCTCCCACGACCAGCCCACGCCGCTGAGCTGAAGGGTTCAACTGCTCACGGACCCTGGAGCACAAAACTAAAAACCAAAACCGCGTCTCACTTCGCTCCAGACTCACAGAGGCAGCAGAGCCGGCCTGTCAGCACGGGCAGCCGGAGCTTCCACAGACGCCGCTGCCCTCGAGCTGAGCCCAGGCCGGCCGGAGTCCGGCAGCACCATACAGAAGGCCCCCAAGGGAGGGGCCCCCGACAGGAGCCCAGACTCCAGCTCTCCGAAAAAGTCTCCTCAGACATCCCCACGTGTGAGCCGCCCGTGCCCTGCCAGCGGCCGTCAGCCAGGGCCACGCTTCTTTGGTCTTTTCCTGCCCCTTAGCTAATAAATGTAATGCCTTTGTTCTCAATCCCAGCCCCTAAAAGCTACATCACCTCACTCCCTTTCTTCATCAGGGAGGTAATTGATTTATTGCTAATTGATTTGCAATAAAGTCGCTTTCTTCTCTCAGAGCCCGGCGCCATGGCGACGGTTGCAGCCCTTTGGCCAGGAACCAGGGCTCAGGAACACGTACACTAAATTTCCTCCATCTTCAAGTGACTCTTGAGGCTCCCCCTGAACCCGGACTGCGGCTGACGCAGGTGTCAGCAATTCTTTTTGGGAATTTTTTTTTTTCCCACTGATACAAGGGTCGTGACACATTGAAAAATCATATGGGTGCCATACTGCCCTGGGGGGCGGGGTCTGAGAGAAAGACTCATGAGAAGAAGCGAGAAGCATGAAAAGGGCATATGAACAAGAGGAGGCGGAGATAGGAGGAGGGACACAAGAATGGACTGAGCGAACAGACCCACGTGGCCTGGACAGGGAAGCCCCCTGGGAGAGTAAGCTGGTGGGGGAGGAACCATGGTGGGAGAGTGAGCAGCAGAGAAGCAGCCAGTCAGATGCCAGAACGGCAGGTTGGCGTTAACCAGGGGCTGCTGAGGGCAGGCCTGGTGAATGTCAGACGCCAGTGAAGGTGGGCCTGGTAAAGGAAGCCCATGGAGCCACAGCAAGGCGGCAGATTTGGAAAACTGAGTTTGCATCAGCATCTGTTGGAAAATCTGAAGAACCTTGGAGAACCACAGCTCTGAACACTGGAGAAAGAAGAAACAAAGAGAAGACAGAAATGAAAATCTAGACTTTACAGGGTGCCTAGGGGATGGGCTTGGGACCTTTGGGCTAAAGGGTAAGACAACTGGCCACTTGTGACATGAAGGACTTTTCATTTTCCTGGTTGATTTCCCCTGCAAATAAAACCCTGTTGTTCACATTGCACTTGACTGGCGACTGCGACGTGTGAGTGATGTGGACCTGGTAAGAAGCTGGGCGACAGGAGCCACATTTTAACAATGCCACTTTTCTCCTGTGACTTGTTGCTGGGAGGCTTCTGCCCCATTTTGACCCAATTTCACCACCACTATTCCATGTGCCCTCTTGTCCCTCCCCTTCCTCCTCCCCTCAGAGCCTCCCAGCACGTAGTCCACTGGTCTGTCAGCATTTCACTTGGCCAGATCCCTGCTCCGTGAAGTCCTGTCTTTGTGATCCCGATTTGCATTACTGCACTGGCTCCCCTCAGGCAGCCTCCACTTTGCTGCCAACATGTCCCATCTTGCCTTAGGCCGACGAGGGTGTCAGCGATTGCACAGAGAGGAAACTGAGTCTCGGATCGGCAATGAGTTCTCCTGCTGTCACAACGTGAGAACAGGCAGAGTCCAAAGCCGAACCCAATTGTGCCACCTTGCTCGCTCCCGGCCAGGTCAACAAGTGGCTCTCCAGGGGGGTCGCGCCCGTCCCCTCCCTTCAATCCGCACAACACAGCTGGATCCAGCGGCTGCTGTTTCTCCACACTCCTGCCCTCCGGTGAGCTCGTGGGCCAGGGCTCAGCTGACAGCACAGGGCGTCACATGGGCAGCCGCTGAGTGGACACAAAGCTGACGACACTGCCTCAGCAACACGGAGGACAGAGGTCACCAATGCAGGGCCAGCGTCTCCTGTACCTTGAGGCCGGAAACAGCACAAGGAGGAAAAGCAAGTATTTCATCTTTGAAAAGCTGAACGCGGGGCCGTTCCCAGCACATCCCCCTGCAGCCGCAGCCCCCCTCCACCGCTGGCACAGAAAACCCTTCAGATGAGAGCTCGTTTTTAAACAGTTGGCGCCTCCCCTGTAGCCAGCCCGCTGCCCGGGACGCAAAGGCCTGCCCCCGGCTGAGGTGTGCTCCGATTCGCCCGTCTTCAACCACCGTTTATAGCCCTAGCAGATGCATCCAAGAAAATCCAAACTGAATGAAGAACCCTCCGCCAGGAAAGATGGCGTCCAGCTTGTCTTCGGCTAGGATTTCGCCATCGCAGATGGGGGCAGGGCTGGCCATGTTGGTGTTAGCATTTTCAGAGGCTCGGGTGACTGCCCTGAACTCTGCAACCCACCGTTCTAGGAACAAGTCCTGTAGCTCTTGGGACTCTTGGGTCACGAAGCCTGGAACCCCAGGGGGCTTGGCTCGACCCACCAAGGGAGCTTGAGGTGGCCTCTATTCATTTGCTCCACCAATGTCCACTGCCCATCTATGGACTGCATGGCAGCTCTGTCTTTAAGCTGTGCTAAGGAGTTGGCCAAGATCAGTTCTTCATTTGTAGCAGATCATGACTCCCCCAGCACATCTGGGGACCAGAACCCCCTACCTCATGGATGAGCCAAGAATTATTCACCATGAACTATCTACGCCATTGTTTTGAGGCCCTTCACACCCAAGGGTGACAGGGAAGGCAGGTAGTCCTGTTTCTTCCACGTCATCCCTATGTGGTTCCTCATTTTAATTAACAATTCACTGTCTTTAGCAGGAGAATTGGGAAGCGTGAGGGGTACGATGTGGGGATGTCAGCCCACCCAGCTGTGACACCCCCCACCCACGCACAGACCCACCCATGCAGGTGAACTTTCCTTTGTTGTTTCACCACATGAAACTTTTATCTCCACGTTCATGTCCACAAACCCCAGGCCATTTCACTTGCATCTGGGGAAGCCCATCCACCTGCATGTAGAATGTGTAGCATCTGGGAGATCTGCAGGCATCTGGATGATAAAACACATTTTTCCCCCTGTCCTGCAAGGTAAACTCTCTGGTTTCTTTCTGCAAAGAGCAGCTGAGTGGGGGTTCCCAAAGTGCACTTTTTACTATGATTCGTGAGTCCTGCGGCACCGGTGGAAATTGTAATGGGTGTGCAATGCATTTGCACATCCTCTTGAAAAGTACCCAGGTATCTGTAAGGTGAAGCAGGCTTTTTGTCACCCTCTGTGGCCAGCAAACACATCTCTCCCTGCTGCTCAAGCCAACTCCGAGGCAAGACTATCGGAGACGAAGGGTAACTTGACCCCCTTGAACACTCCCCACTCCCCATTACGTTTCCAGAAACGCTCGACTGCGCCCGCCTGCATGAAGCCCCACGTTTCAACTACTCCAGACGCTGTGGCAGCAACGTGAATGTTGTCCCGGGAGATCGATGTCCACGAGTGCCTGGTTAACCAGCCCTTTGGAAAACCACTCACAAAGAGCTCTATCCCAGCCAACCCGCCCTGTCCCCTACTGGACACAGCGCAGGGCGCAGGGGACGCTGGCTCTGTCCTTGTGGCACTCCTGGGGACACAGCGCTCTGTGGACATCCTCGGCCATCGTCGTGAGAGGGCCAGCTGCCACCAGAGCACAGGCTGCTGAGGCGGGGGGATCCGAAAGGATGTGGCAAGGAAGTGAAGCAGAACTGACCACAAGCAGTGGCGCAAGAGGGCGTGCGTGTCCGCAGATGAAGAGGCTGAGGGCAGGGCTCCAGCGTGAGGCCAGTGAGACTCACTCAAGGACGGGAAAGGACACCACGCTGGTGTTCAGCCTGGAGGTGGACACGGCTGGGGGAGGCAAGAGAGGCCGCCTTGCAGGGGCCCCAGGCAGCCCGGGGCATGTGGACAGGGACTGGCCCTCTGTGACCGCGGCCAGAGGGTCGCTGTCCACAGGTGGCAGAGACACACAGCACAGGTAGCAGCAACTGAAAGCCGTGCGGGGCAGGAGCGGGGGCCCACCCAGACCTCGCACTCGGGATCTGCCATGCACAGGCCACTCCTCCGGGCTGCCGAGCGCGGGCCGGGAGGGACCGCTGGCCCGGAAGCCCAAACCCACCCACCAGCCTCTGGGGAAGGAAGCGGGTGAGTGCTGGGTCCCAGCCAGGAGACAGGGACCAGGCCCGATGGGTCCCCTTGGCAGCGTTTGTGGGGCCCAAGGAAGGCGGAGGAGGGGCTCACAATCTCAGGGTGGTGGGGAGTGGCTGGTAGCCTCCTGCCGAGTCGTGGTGGGGAAGCGCCGAGAAGCTGGGAGCCAGGAGCCTGGCTCCAGGCCGCCCACCCCGGAGGCCGAAGGCCGGAGGCCGCGCCCAGCCCTGTCTGCTTGGCAGGCCGAGAGCTCAGCTTGGAGGCGGGAGCCGTCAGTGCCTGTGTGCTGAGTCCACCTGCCAACCTGGGGGAACTTCCTTCCCCCTGCTTCCAAGGAGGCCCCCAGCGTTTGCTCAGCGTGGGGGAGACGCGCCAACAGGAGAACTGGGCCCCAGTGGGGGGGCCTCTCTGCCCCGCCGCGGCCCCGCAAGCCCAGCCAGCCGCTCTCTCAGGGTTGGCGCGGCCACAGTGGCCTCGGTGGCACGGAAACGTTGGCAAAGCGCCTCGGAGAGCGTCTGGACGCACGGACGCAGCTGGGACGTGGCGGGGGCTCCTGGGAAAGGACGGTGGCTTCGTGGCCCGCAGACACCGGCCTCGGGCGCAGGTCAGCGCATGCCCAGCCTCAGCCCCGGGGGGAGGACCCGCCTGGTGGACTCACGCAGTCAGAGGCCAAAGCGGGCCTCCAGGCCCACCGTGGTTACCTGCGAGGTTCATCCCGCCTGGCACTCGGGACCCTCCAGAAACCCAGCCCACCTCCAGCAGGCAAGGGGGCGGCCTGGCGGTGTGAGGCTTTCCTGGGGCCTGAACGCGACTGTCTGCGCTGTCACACTGTCACACAGACGTGCAGCCGCCCGCTGCTCTTTGCGTTTCACGTAGATCGCTGCTCCACCACCCCCTTCCCCTCCCCCCACCTTTCTCCCTCCCTCTCTCCTTCCCCCTCTCCTCTCCCTCCCTCTCCCCCTTTCTCCCTCTACTCCTTGCATTCAGGCTCAGTCCCACCAGGGTCCACACTGTGGTACAATCACCAGCTGCTCCCCCAAGCAGGTGGCCCTGGACAGCTCCCCATGGATGGGGCGCTGGCTTCATCAGTGCAGAACGACCTCAGGTTGGACAGTGAGCGTGGGTGATGCCCGCAGGAGGGATCCACCGCAGGTGGGGCTGGGTGGGCTGGATCAGTCACTGCAGAGGCTGTGAGGGGCCAGTAGAGGGGTGATCCCTGCACAGGTGACCCCGATGCTCCTTCCCCACGGCGAGACGAGGCGAGGCTGAGCCGGCTCGGGGTGTGGGGTGGCGGGGGTGGGGGCCGTCACCCCCGCGGAGGCACGCACATGTACCTTGAGGGCTCAGAGATGTGGGCACAGCCCCTGTCGGTATGCGTGTGGCGCACCCCCTCGGCCACCCCTAACTGTCCCGTGTGAGAGGACACCACGCGTGACCCCGGCCCACGATGGCTACTGCCCGTGCCCACGCCACAGCCTGTAAGGTCACTGTTAGGGGAAATGTCACGGAGACGCCGAAGGGTGGAAAACGGGAAATTGCATCGCATGCCAGGCTTGATGCTGCGGGGTGTGGCTTCCCCCAAAGGCGGCCCGGAGTCCTTGCAGGCGGTGCAGCCTGTCGAGCCAGGCGCCCCCAGAAAGGGGCCTGGGGAAGGCAGGCAGCGTAGCAGTCCCTTTGCAGAGACATCATGTCCATGACATCCGCGCGAGCTCGCGTCGTGTTCCTCCACGGCCATCTGCCAGGGAAGATGCCTCGGCAGACATCTCCCCTCTCGGTGTAATTAGGAGAGATCCTCTCCTTTCAGACGCTGCGTTGCATTTGCATTCAAAGTTATTTGGTCTCCCTTTGCCCTTGCCCTCAAGGAATTGTGGGATTTCAAGTTAATAGGCTTTTAATGGGTCTGTGATAACTGTGATTATAAACTGTGAATCGGATCGGGGGGCACGGACGTGGGGCGACAGCTCGCGTGAAGACAGCTCTTTGCTTTTGATCCGTGGTGGAGGCTTGGTTTTCAGCGTCCAGACAGCAGCATCCTTCCAGAAAAACATCAAGGCGTCTCGTCGGCTTCACAGTTGCTTCGATAACAGCTTTAAAGCCTTGAACCCGCATTTTCCTTTTGATAGATTAGCGGTTTTCAGAAACACATCCTGTTGCTAAAAATTAAATTTCAAAGCCTACGATTGTATTTCCTGCTTCCTTGAGAGGAGAAGCGGCTGGGTTTATTTAAAACACGCGAGCATGTTGGGCGCACATCCATGCTCGTGCGTGTGCACACACACGGCTGCACACGGACGGACACGCACTGCCTGCAGCACACGCACCGCCTGCAACCTTTCACCGCCAAGGACTCAGAAATAAATTTTTACTGTGTTCTCGGAACATGTAATTACTGCTTTGAGGCCAGTTAATGAAAACACACTTTCCTTTGAAACATGTTGGCTGCGCTAAATGAGCTGCCTTCGGCCTCGGCGATGGATTGATCGCGCGCCGTCTTGAAGAAAGGAGGGCTCTGATCGGGTGGCCAGATGTCTGCGGCGAGCCTGCCAAGCTGGGGCTGGGAACACAGCCTTAAAATAGTCCACGAATGGCACCCGCAGCCAATTAAGGCCTTGGATGCAAATTAGCTCCCATTTCCCATTGGCCAGAGCAGCTGTGACCTGCGCCCAGCTCGCCCAGGGGTGCTCCAGCAAACATCTCCTCCGGCCAGTGGCTGCTGGCCCGGGAACAGTCCACAAGGAACGGTCAGTCTGTGCTTTCAAAAATCTGCCTCGCTGACGCCCTCTCAGCTCACTGCCAGGAAAATCCCCGTGGCCTTCCTGGAGGCGGGA